>JADRCD010190115.1:20724-37338 GCA_019843815.1 Montemys delectorum
AAAAAAAAAAAAAAAAAAAAAAAAAAAAACCACACATAGGTCTCTGGACACAGCCAGGAGTGTTGCCCAGGTCTAACACAAAGAAATTAAAAAAAAAAAAAAAGTTTCCAAAACAGACAATGGAATACTTTGGGCTTTGTTGGCCTGTTCCTGGTTTGAAACAAGTCACCTGGGAAAGGTGAACAGATCATGGCCAGTGACCCAGCCTCTCTTTATAGTTAGGTGAATCTGATCTGCACACCTAGTCCACCTGGGCTCTCCCTTTGGCAACAAACATGATGTAAATCTTTATATTTTTCTTTACTATGTTTACTAGAGCAGTATACCTCTTGGTGAATAATCACAAGTACTAATAATGACTTCCTTAGAATTTAAGATATCTAAATCAGACTTTAAAAAGTTAGTTGCTTTTAGAAAAGAGCTATACTTTTGTTAAAACATATAGTTGTTTTTTTTTTTTTTTTTTTTTTTTTTTTTTAAAGCTCTCTGGTAACATCTTTCCTCTAAAAATAAAAAGAAAAAAAAAAAACCCACACAGATCACATATATTTTATGGCATGATAACTGTAAAAAAAAAAAATAAGTATAGAGGCACTAATTTTCAAAATAACAGTAGTTTTTATAAATTACATCAAATTGGATACACACACATACACACACACACACACACACACACACACACATCCATGAAAACAGAACTCTGAGGAAATGATGTGGAAAGAATATGCATTCCTGGTTATAAGACTATTAATAAGCTGAGAGGGTTATTAGTAAGCAGATTAAAAAGCAAAGCAATAAAGCTAAATAAAGAATGGATCTACTTCCTTTATAACCTTCTTTCTTCTCTATATGTCATTTTAATTAAGGATTTAAAAATAAGTCCATGTGCTTTGAGTGTGGCTCAGGAGTACAGTGCCTGCCTGTCATTTGTGAGGACCTGAGTTTGACCTCTAGCACCACTAAGTAAATGCTCACCATATAAAAAACGCCAAAGATGTAACTTCCTATTTATAGAGGGCTCAGCCGTCTATGTAGAGCCACACAATAAGCAGCCCAGTTTAAAGTGGAAACTATATCAAAGCTTTCAGAAGGTGAATAATCAGTACACTCCTATGCAATGGAAAACTATACATGTTGGTAACAAATGTATTTTCTTAGTTCTTGTTTGTCTCATGACTAGAACATGAGAAAGTGATTATAAATCAGCGTGGGTCCTAGGAAACAGACTCATACTGATACAGCCTTGGCTCCATTACCTAACTCTAGACTCTAGCACTCTCCCTCAGAGAATGTTCGCTCTTCTAACCTTACCCTACAACACTGACAGAAAAGGGTACACACTAAGATGGATCTCCTAAATACTACCCGCCCCCCCGCCCCTGCATGGACACAGGGTAGATTTTATCAGAGAATTTTAATAACATCAGCAGATTAAGAAAACTTCTGCATTATCTATATGGTACTTGCTACCAATGGCACCACTACTAAGAAAAAAAAAATGGGCAAAGTATCAGAACCCCTTCCAACCAAAGAAGATTTTTTTTCTTTTTTCTTTTTATTATTATTTTTATTAGATATTTTCTTTATTTACATGTCATATGATTTTTCCTTTCCCAGTCTCCCCTCCAAAAAAAAAAAAAAACAAAAACCAAAAACCAAAAAACAACAAGAAAACCCCCCTGTACCTTCCCCCCTCCCCCTGCTTGCCACCCCACCCTCTCCCCCTCCTGACCCTGGCATTCCCCTACACTGGAGCACAGAACCTCCCAGAAGATATTTTTAAGTTATCATAAATAAATGTCCTGAAAGATTACCCAGATAAAATAGGCATATGACTATTCAAGATGAGTTTCTCTTAACAAAGGTTAAGGCTGAACAGGATTCTACTCCATATAAACACACCAAATGGATTAATCCAGGGGCTGGCAAACCCATTTTGGAAAGAGTCAATATTTTTACTTCACGAGCCATATATAGCCTGTTGTATGTGTACACACACACAACCTTCTGAAAGAAAGTCAGGGCTGGAGAGGTGGCTCAGGGGTTAAGAACCGAGGACGCAGGCTCAATTCCCCAAACCAACATCATGGCTCCCAGCCATCTATAACTCCAGTTCAGGGATCTGGTGCTCTCTTCTGACCTCTGCAGACGCTAGGCATACCTGTGGTGCACATACATATATGCCGGCAAGATACCACACACATAAAATAGATCTGAAGGGACTGTAGCTCAGGTGGTACACAGCTCACCTAGCACGCACGGAGGTCACAATATCCCTTCCTTCCCTCTTTTAAATAAAACAAAGTAGAAAAAAACTGATATAATAAATAGCACATGCCTAAAAATTCTAGCACTGGGCTAAGCATGGTGGAGCATATCTGTAAATTCAGGGTGGCAGAGATAGGCGAATCTTTGAGTTCCAGACCAGCCAGGGCTATACAGTGAGACTCTCTCAAACACACACACACACACACACACACACACCAAATCCTAGCACCCAGGAGATATACCTGTAATCTTAGAACTAGGAGACAAAAGTGGACAAAAAACCCAAGAAGGAGGCCATCTTGTGCCATGTAGTGAGATCCTATCTCAAAAGGCCAAAAACCCAAGCTAATACAAGCACAAAAAAGTTCTACTTGTCAACATTAAGAGAAAAAGATACTGAAAATTATGTACTAAACTTGTCCTGAAAATGCTTATTAAAGATTTCAAAAATAGTTTTAATTTTATAATGGCATATAAGCAATGATTTTCTCCTTAATAATTAGTATTATAGAATGACGGGGTGGGGGGGGGAAGAAAGGTGACTCTGTGATTTACAAGTTTTGATGAACAGTTAGCTACCAAATCAATGTTTTAAAACACCACAGTAGAAGTTTACGTGGGATTCTTTTCTCTTGGAGGGAGAGAATCTCACTATGTAATCCAGGCTTGAACTAGCCATCCTTTTCCCTTAGCCTCCCAAGGACTGGTGTGCGCTGTCCTGGCTTTACCTAAGATTCCTGTTTCCAAGGTAGTCATTGCATTAATGAAGGATGTCTGTCACTGTCTCTAAAATTTGGGGAAAACAAACGCACTATTTACTTCATTTATAAATTGTATTAAAAACACGGCTTCATCAGTTTTTTCTAATAGTATACAGCCTGTTCTATGTGCTGAACTTTTGATAGCTACTGATGATAAAAATGAACACTTTTTCTCTACTGCAAACCGCTAGCAAAGCTACTCTACTACCTGCAAAGCCAGAGGAGGCTCACTAAAGTCCTTTATATGCTAAGTGACCCCAAACCTAAAGGTCATCCATTATTTAGAAGTAATGCTGAAGAGACTCCTTCAGACCAAAATGTAGGCTGGGCATATAGAATATTAATAGTTATGACATATAGGCCTGAGAGCACCCTCATCTACTGCTTGTTTCAGCCTAAAATGTTAGCACAGTTAGAAGCTAAAAGCTAGAAGCAAGCACAGTTTCTCAAAAACAGAGAAGCAACCTAACAGAAAATTGGCCTTTCTGATGTATGTTTCTGTTGTAGTTCATTCTACAGAGCAAAATCTTTTTATTAACTATATCAGTGCTCAAGAATAAAACAGTATACACTTTAGTTACACTTTAGGTAACACCAAGAATAAATTGATATTTAAGTTTCCATCAAAGTAAACTCTAGAATATCTTATAATCATAGCATTACACATAATGGCAAAAGAACTGCAGTGCAGTACCACTGCTACATAAATCTCTTGAAAACAGCCTATAAAGCCAACCAGTGGTATTCAATCAGGATAATATTTTCACAGAATTCACCTGCATTTTCTTAAAAATCAGAGTTTGAAAGAGCCAAAAAAAAAAAAAAGACATGTTTAGAACTCCAGAAACAGTGAAGTAGGATTCTACTACATACAGATTTAAAAAAATAGAGAAAAAGTTATGCATGAATATGTTTCACCTGCAAGTGTTATCTTATCTATGTACCACACGTGTGCAGCACCCCGGGGGACCAGAAGGGGACATGGATGGAATCCCCTGGAACTTGTGTTACAGATGGTTTTGAGCTGCAAGAGGAGCGTTGGGAACTGAGCCCAGGTCCTCTGGAAGAGCAGTCAGTGTCCTTACCCACTGGGCCATCTCTCTGGCCCTGCCAGTGAGCCTTTAGGTTAAGAAGCTGCTTAGGACCACAAAATTGACTAGAACGGGGCCACCGAAAGCCATTCTTATTCTGAAAATAAGGCCCTTGTTTGGTAAGTCATTTTTGTCTTTACTTATTACGGTTTTGTTTTCCTAGGTACAGGGGATCAAGTACAGGAAAGTGCTTTTCCTCCCAACCCTAGTTTTGTTGTAGAAAACAACATCATATCACAATGTCTAAAGGTTGGCCACGCCGTTAAAATGGTTAGCTTGACTTTTATTAAAGAACATCAACTTTACAGAAATAATGAACCCAGTTTCTAGTTTATTAGGTACTTAAACATCACTTGGCCTGGGCTCAATGAATAAATTACAGAAGGTCTTTCAAAATCAAAGGCAGCAGAACTAAGCACTCCCATACACTGTTCTGGAATTAAGATGATATGCTTAAGCTGGATATAGTACTACTGGTACTTTAGGGAAAATGTATTATTATTTTAAAATTATGTATACACATGTGTCTGTGTTGTCATTTGCATATGAGTGCAGGTGTCCTTGGAATCTAGAAGGCATCAGATAACCTAAAACTCGAGCTACAGATGGATGGGTAACTCTTGACATGAGTGCTAGGTACTGAGTCTGTGTCCTATGGAAGAGCAGTATGTGTTCTTAGTCATCTTTCCAGCCCTACTGCATACTTTTATGAAGATAATTTTGCTTTGTAGAAGAATGAGGTGCAACTGTTACACAGTGGAGAAGTATACGAAAGCAGGAATTTTATTAGATTTTAGTGGTGGCAATTCTGTTGTTAGTACTCGGAAGACAGAGCTCAGCCCAGATTTATTAGTGACTGAACCAGAAAAGGAAAAGAAAAAAAAAAAGATTTCTGGGGTTTCTCAACACAGTACCCTCTGGACCCCTTCCCTGGCCAAGAACAGACATCTTACCCAAGCCTTTCTTTGCTCTCCTCTGGTGTCAGCTGATCAAAACTTTTTGCCTCTTCTGCACCCAAGAATGCATCATGGTCATAGTCAAAATTCTGAGCATCATTGTGAACTTTGTCGCTGAGTTGAGGCTCATGGTGTACTCGGTCCTTCTTTTCTGTAGGCTTGCTCAAAGCAAAGGCTGTGCACAGGGACAGGCACATAAGAAACTGACGCAGGTCCATGATAACCTACCTTAAAGGAAAAGGAAAGGCAGTTAACACAGAAGGCAGTATGCTTGATAACAAGCAAGAAATCAAAATGTGTCTCAATTAAATTATTAATTTGATACATCTATATATCTAAGTCTTTTATGTTACCCAAGTATTATTCCTTAATCTGTAACGTAAGTACAGTACGTTATCAGACTCCAGTCCTATAGTAGGACTGTTTCCTTTATGACTCTAGGCTAACTAAGAATTTATAGTTCAAAAAACAACTTTATAGTTTTTCTTTTTTGTTGAAAATGCTAACAAAACTGAAAGGACAAGATGTAGGTCCTTTGCTTTTTGTACTTTTGTCAGTGATCTGGTCTTCAAACATAGCTGAATATTAGAATATCACCTAGAAGAGTTAAGTGCTCCACCTCTTTGGACTCTTCAAGTTGAGTCCAGGCTTTGGTGGCTTTCAAAGCTTCTCTGGTGATTCTGAGAACCCCTGGAGCAAGAACCACTCACACACTCAGTGGCTGCCTTGCCCCATGGCAGCAGGTCTCTCATATAGCCTAATCTTGAGTCACCAACCTTCTTGGATGTCCATTCACAAGTAACAACATTATCTGTCTGCACAGTTGCAGCTCCCACACTTGTTCAGGCACAAAGACCCCCAGGTACTATACAATGTTCACATTCCGGAGCTTTGTAAGGCTGTGTGTTGTCATGTACACAAACCTGCCCGCCGTCTGCCCCCTAACCCCATTCTCAGACCATAGTCACAGGTGAATCTAATGAGCACAAGGCTAGAATACTACTAAAAAATGGGGCACAAATCCCAGAGACACTGTCAGTTAAAAACTGACAATGTTAACAGTTAAAAACCTGTTTCATGCCTTTAACTCAGCACTTGGGAGGCAGAGGCAGGTGGGATCTTTGTGAGTTGAGGCCAGCTTGGTCTACAGAGTGAGTTCCAAGACAACCACGGCTTCACAGAGAAACCCTGTCTTGAAAACCAAAACAAAATAAAAATACAAAAATCAACTTCATATACTTTACGAACAACTTATACTATTACTAGAGAGGCTAAGGTCTCAAGGAACAATAACAAAACCTTAACATTAAACAAAGAGAATAGTTTTCCTGGGCTTTCATATTTTTATTACATTTATAATATATCTAACACATGCATTGGTATTTTGTTTGCATGCATATCTGTGTGTGGGTGTGGGGTCCCCTAGAACTAGAGTTAAAGACAGTGTGAGTTGCCATGTGGGTGTTGGGAATTGAACCCAGGGCCTCTGGAAGAACAGTCAGGGCTTTTAACCACTGAGACATCTCTCCAGCCCTGGGTTTTCATATTTTAATTAATCTTTTCATTGTGGAACATGAATGCTGAATGTCTATGCTCCCATTCTATCAGTGAAAATAAGTTGTTTTTTTTTTTTTTTTTTTTTTTTTAGCAATTTCACAATACTTCTTATTCTTCCTCTATTATGCCTAATCCCTGGTATCTCTGAATATGCCTTTATTTGGAAATACAGTCCTTGTAGATGTAATCAAGTTAAAGTGAAGCCACACTCTTTAGTGTGGGTCTAAAGACCAGAGTCCTACAAAAAAGTAAACCTGGACACAGAATTAGAAAGCTGTGCTACGACAGAGAGAGACTGAAGTGATACACACATTGAGTCAGGGACTGCCAAAGACTGTTGACAGCTACCAGACTGAGGAGAGAAAGGGAAGACCTTTCAAAGAGAAAATGGCCCGACCAACACCTGTGCCAGAACTTTTAGCCTTCTCAACTTCCAGAGGATATAAATTTCAATTGAAAAAACCAGTCAGAGACAGGTGAGATGGCTCAGGGGTAAAGTGCTTCTAGCTTAAAGCCTGGAATCTGGTCCCCAGAACCCTCATTAAGGTGAGAGAAGAACTGACCCCACACGAAGCTGTCCTCTGACCTCCACAAGTATATTCCCATATTACTAGCACAAGTAGTAATTAAAACAAAACCAAACTACCACTTGGTTTGTTGCAATTTGTTACTACATCCACAAGAAATGAATACAAGTTACAGCAGTCAGGGAGGCTATATCTTCTGAAGGCTAAATATATCACTCTGCCCTAATCTGAAGATTAAACCTCAGCAACAAATGGTTTTCCTTCCCTACCTCAGCAACAAATGGTTTTCCTTCCCTACCGGCATCACTAGTGGAAACTAACTAGTCTAAGCACTCATGTGTATATGTAAATACTTATCCAATCAGAAAATTCTTTCAGCAAAGCATCTAACTTAGAAGCTGTTAATCAAATTGCACCTTCAAAACACCTCTATCTGGTTCTGCTTCGAAGTTTTGGGAAATAGAACAAAGAAGAGAGCTGTGTTAGGGAATATGGAAATTAAATGTCAATGTATCCTTCAATATGTCCATTTTTCTCCCTATCCTTAAATTGTGGCTTAATGAATTTAAACCATTAATTTGGCTTTATAGAGCCCTCTGGATTACAAAAACTAAGAAAATTCTTACCACAGCCAATGGTGACCACACTTATATGAAAGTCCTTAAAAATAAAAGAAGCAGCCAGGCATGGTGCATATGCTTTAAATCCTAGCTCTGGGGAGGCAGAGAGAAGAGGATCTCTGAGTGTTTGAAGCTAGCCTGGTCTATATATTGAATTCCAAGACAGCCATGGCTACCCAGTCTCAAACAACAACAACAACAACAACAACAACAACAACAACACCAAAGAAAACCAAAATAAACCAACAAAAAACCAAAACTAAACAAACCAACAAAATCCCAAACAAATAAAAACCCCAAACCAAGCAAGTAAAAAAGAACAAGAAAGGCTGGAGAGTTGAGAGCACTTGCTGCTCTTCTAGAAGAGGGAGGTTTGGTTCTCTTGGTCTGTAAAGCCAATCCCAAGAAATATGACACTCTCTTCTGACTTTCCCAACCACACAAACCAGTCTTTCCCAGTGAGCCATAACTTCAAGCTTATCTTCACCCACACTATCTGTACTGCTGCCTGATTCTGTTTCCTCACCATCTACAGTCGCTTTGAAATCTGGTTTTCTATCTTATCACTAAATAAAGTGCCTAACCAGGACCTGCCAACTGGCAAAGCCAAAGGCCTACCCAGTCTTCTTCTCTGTACTAGACAATAAGAAACTTGTACTCTGAGTAATGTTTTTTTGTTTTTGTTTTAAGTTCTGTAAGGAAGATGGCTTAGTGGGTAAGGGTGTGTGCTGGGCCAGCATGTGGGCCCGAGCTAAAATCTCTAGTACCCTTAAAACCCAGCACTGTGGGGGTGTGAAGACAGGAGGATGGGTGGGGCTTCTGCAGGTTCAGGCAAAGAGCATGTCTCAAAAGGAACAAGGAGGTGGGAAGTGACACAAAGACACACAGAGTTACAAAAACAAAACAACAGTAAGTCCTACACTCTAGGCAAGTCTAGGCTATGGCTGAGAATAAGTCTCTAAGCAAACCCAAAAGGTCTAGCTAGTATGGTGACCACTAGCCACATGGACTAATAAACATTCAAAATGTGATTAGTGGAAACTAAGACATGATTAGAAGTGCTGCATTTTATATAAATGACTATATGCACCCTGTTTCAAAAAATAAAGTTTCCTTGAAGGTTCAACTTTTAGCACAAACCTCACCCATCCTTTTTGGCAACTTAGATGTCTATATTAAATTCATCCCTTCAGAAATATTAAGTCTAAGAGATTCCACAATTATTCTGGTTGACCAAAGACCCATTGCTCAATGCTAGCAAGTGGGAGAAATGGGTGTGGTAGTAAAATTCCAGTTTTCTTAGTTAGGATACACAGCAGAAAGGCACTTCTCCACCCTGGAGCAGAGGACTCTGTGCTTAAGGGTCTACTTTATTTAATGGAAATCAACGGTAATAACTTGATAGCATTATTCTTAACTATACTGAGACTTGGGCTGTAAAATCTAGAAATAAAAATATTCCTGTTACTAGCATTCTTCAAGTGCAAACTTTAGAAGAACCACTGATAGATTGTTACACACAAGTCAAATTATCCTTGCTCTCTTGAAAGGCATGATAGTGGCAAATCATTCTGCACTCGTCTACTGCAGTCATTTTACACTATTTTACCAATACGTTCTAATAAATTGAGTGGAAGAAATACAAGAGGGCTGAATATCATCAGTTCTACAACCAAAGCAATCAAGTGCAAACTGAAATTCTCTGGCCATTCAATCAACTTACTTATGGGGTTGGAGAGATGGCTCAGTGTTTAAGTGTACTGACTGTTCTTCCAGAGGCTCTGGCTTTGATTCTTAGTACCCACAAGGTGGCTAGCAACTGTCTGATGTAACTCCAGTTCCAGAAGAACCCATGCCCTCCTCTGTCCTCTTTAGGAACTGCACATACATGATGCATACACATGCAGGCAAAATACCCATAAATATAAATTTAAAAAAAATCTCAAACAACACCACCTCAAGAAAAACAAAAACTATAAGAAAAAGATTCTAAAACTTGAGTGTGTAGGAAAGGTTCTCTGGGATGAGATTTTAATATATGACTCACTGGCCAACTTATTCTAAAAAAGCATCAGACATAAAAAGCTTTGGTGTCTATTACTGAATTCTACTGTATATAGTTATGTTTAATATGCATAAGAAAATGTGTAGTTATTTTAGACCAATCTTCCTTCAGTGTCAGAAGCCTAAATAATTTTAAGATATTGGGGGTGGGGGGAAGCAATCAAACAAGATCTTAGATGAAAAGCCTAGCTAGCTACCCATGGTTGATGACTCCAGTTGGAAGAAGTTTGTATTGATTTTCTTGAAACTCATTTGTACTCCACAATAATGATTACAAGCTACACTGTTTTATTTATGTGTGTGTGCACGTGCATGTGGGCTCAGGTCAGAGGACAACTCTCACCTTCACCATTTATGTCCTGAATCTGAAACCCAGGCTGTCAAGCTTGGCAGCAAATGCCTTTAGTGGCTAAGACATTTCACTTTCACGATTTTGTGCAGGTTGGGGTGGAGTGGAGGTAGAGGGTCTCACTGAGTCTCATACAGGCCCAGAACTAGATGTGTTGCTCAGGGACCTCTGGCTTGAGGCAATTCTCCCTTTTGGGCTTTCTAAATGCTAGGATTCCAGGCATGAGCCACCACACCCACCAGATTCTACAGTTTTGAAACAATTGCTATATAAGTTAATATAAATTATCTCTCTAGGGCTGGTGAGATGGTTCAGTGGTTAAGAGTACTGACTGCTCTTCCAGAGGTCCTCAGTTCAATTTCCTGCAACCACATGGTGACTCACAATCATCTGTAATGGGATCTTCTGGTGTGTCTGAAGATAGCTACAGTGTACTCATATACATAAAATAAATAAAAATTAAAAAAAAAAAGATCTCTCTATAGCTCCTAATGTAAAGTCTTGTACTTTTTAGAAACCAATACATTTTATTGGATCAATTGGGTGATATTTGGCAGCAATTTGGCTTTGACGTGCTTTCCAACTTCCAATTTTATTACTGGATCTGGCCAAAAGCCAGGTATAGGCAAATATGTGATTTTAGAGGCTTGCAAGATGGTTCAGCCAGTAAAGGCATTTGCCACCAAACTCAACAACTTGAGTTGGACCCAAGAATCTACATGGTGGAATGTAAGAATGGATTTTCCTTAGTCATCTCTCTGACTTCCACAAGCATGCCATGGTAGGTATTTACCTGTTCCCATAAATGAATGTAGTCTTATTTCATCTGTTTAATCCTAATATGTTACAGCCTAATGGTATTTATATTTAAAGTTCATAGAAAAGCTGGGTGTGGTAGTGCATTCCTTTAATCTTCTCAGTATTCAGGAGGTAGAGATGGGCTGAGCTCCTGTGAGTTTGAGGCCAGCCTGGTCTACATAATGAGTTCCAGGTCAGCCAAGGATACCCAGTGAGACTTTCTCACACACAAAACATCAAAGCCACAGACAGAAAAAAAAAAAACCTAGTTTTTATAGAAAGAATCCAGGATCTTAATCAAGAATTTCCCATGATTATTCCTGGTTATCCCTGAAACATCCCTGACACATCTATGTTACAAAAAAGTTTGAGCTAATACTAACATATTAGTCTCCTGCACTGAAGCAATGATATACACATCATTTAACATATCATTACATGAATGGCACCCAGCAATGACTGAGAATGACACTGAGAAGAATACCATCCTCTCACACATACTCATGACTCCTTTTGAATCTTCAAAATATCCTGTTGGAGACTCCTGAAACTCTAACTCCAACACTGTCAAACTCATAGTAAGACTAGACAGACTTGCCTCTTACACAAATAGTAGTAGGTTATCTCTGGTCCCACATTTGGACCGAAGAACACAAGTTCTCTGGTGGTGACTATTGCTTGATACTTAAATCTAACTGAATATTTGTCCTGGGTCAGCTTTCAGGTATAGCAAAGAATAATTTATCAGCCATTCCAGGTTTCTCTACTTTCAAGTTCAATTAAATAAACTGGAGCGCTATTATTCCCAATTTATTAATGCTGACTTGATGGTTCATGACAGGAAGTGAATGCAATTCTCAAAAAATCCTGTTCCAAGGCTTTGCGTGCTTAGGAATTTCGATCAAAGAACCAAAAAAGTTTTAGCAGAAATCCACGGAATTTTCCCATTCATGTAAAAGAAACTTTACAAAATGTAAACCACTCTTAATTACAGCAATTATTGGGAATTAAAATTAAGTTGACTTCTACATACAGCATGTCAAAAATCAGAACACTTGGGAATGACAAGCAAAAAAGTCGTGATTATTTAAAGGTAATTAACTCTCTAATTAACATGTGAAAACTATTTCCATTAATGACAATATTCCAGCAAACATAGAAAACTGCGGCGTCCTTTTCTAATTAACAAGAAAATTTAAAAATAATAACATTGTGTTTTCATTCGTTTTGTTCTCCTACACTCTGGAAGACAGCTAACACTTTCTTTCTTGGCACTTGTAACTCATTCTCGGGATGTGGCCTTGGGGCGGGGTGGCAGCTCCCAAGAGTCGTGTGAAGTGGCAGAGAGCGGACACTACACTCTACCCAATTCTCTCCGACCTTCAGAAAACAAACAAAAGTGACCCTCTAGTCCCAGGGACGCTGTGAGTGGAGGGCCCCGGGGAGGAGAACAAGGACGCGAGAACCAGGCACAAAACGATGCCCAGGAGGGCGCAGGGCCCGGGAGCTAGTGTCTGCCGGGCTACAGCCCCTACCGCAGAGCTGCGGGACAGCAAGTTGGGGACTGCACACCGAGGGCCAGAGTGGAGCCTCGGGCCCATCGGGGTGCACTGAGACCGGAGTGAGGAGATCCACTAGGAATGGGGAACAAGGCCGACGGACAGAATAAGAGCGAACAAGGACCCACTCAGCACCACAGGACTTACCTTTCCCGGGAGCTCCACGCCGCAGGATACCGTGGCCGCGGCTCACCCAGGGAGTGAGCTCCCGCGCACAAGCACCGCCCAACCGGAAGTGGTTATTAGCCCCGCCCCACCCGACTTGCCGGCGATCTTCACACCAATCACCAGCACGATCATTGCTGACGCGTTGCTTCTCCGTGTGGCCATTGGTCTCACAACCGCGTGGCCGGGATTGGCTGGAAATCGCCACGTCCCCGCGAGCGCGCCGGGTTGCGTGGACCGCCGTATTCCCGCCCAGCTCGGGTTGCCCAGCCTGTGGGGACGCTGAGTCCTAACTCCCCGCTTTTGGGTGTGTGGGCGCGGCTCGCTGACCGTGGCCCACTGACCGCCACGTCCTCATTTACGGCACGCAACCCCGATTCCCAAGGCTTCAAGTGTTATTCTGATAGCTTTCTTCCTGTCTCCAAGCCCCTGGGGCCGGAATTATCCCGCTGTAACGTCACCACCCACCGTGAACGAGCCCAACTTGTGGCTCTAGATAGATCTACCGCAGCCCTTCTCTGCCCCGCCAACGCGTACCTTCAGCTGCGATTCCTACCCACTATGCTCTTTCCGCACCTCTGCCCAAACCGTCGTGATCCCGGCCTTCCCTAAGAGCCTTACATTTCACACTCATGTGGTCTTTGTTCTCAAAGCGGCTTCCTCTGCCTGAAGAATGTCTTCTCGATTTTTCAGCTACTGAAAGCTATTAGTCATGAAAAAGTCATGAAATAGGTTGTCATCCTGGAATGTCTTAATGGAAGCTGTAGTCGTGAAGTTGCCAGTGCTCAGTTAAGGTGTTAGTTCTAGGGATCTTTCCTGTTCAGTAAACAGATAATATGTATTTTCTTTGCTGGCAGTTTGTATTTTCAGTACGCAGCCAGATAATGTTAAACAACGGTGCTTATTTTTATGTCTTCAATTAGACCAAGTGCCAAAATAGGATCCGCCTGACTTAATGCATCAGGAGCTCCCAGCCTACATCCCAGGTCCAAGGAAATTCTCAGCAATACTAAGTGAACTGAATAGAAGAAACCCATTGCGTTGAAGACCCCTGATTTAAAAGAAACATAGGAAACTAGCAATTTGATTTTGGGGGTGGGGCAGGGAGAGTTTGAACCCAGACTCTGCGCAGGATTTACCACTGAACTATAACCTCCGCCCCATCACCTACTCGATGTCATGAATTTAAAGCATTATTCATTGAGGACTATTATTTTTCAACACGTATGGAATGAATAGCATGCAAAGCCTCTAGAGTTTAAGTCCAGTTAAAACAAATACTAAGCTCATGAAAGACAATAAAGCAAATTAGTTTGCCTTAAGATGAGGAAAGTGTGCAACTACTGTTTGGGGCATCCAAACCACCAACCCAAAATACAACTCTCATCTCAAAGAAAGTTTATTCTGGAGCCAAATGTGAGTGGCCATGACTAGGAGTCCAGATTTCATATACCAATGTAGTAACAGTTTGATGACGTTTTTATAGTAATAGAACAAAGAAAATTGCTTTTCAAATACATTGATGGAAACATCAGACAATAGGTTACAGCAAAATGAGAGAACCTTTCTTATAACCCTCAGATAAAATTATCTGATTATGCACTTAGCTCTTGAGTTGTGAAAGCTAGTGGTCTCCTAAGCCATACATTCCAAAGGAAATTAGTGTTCTGTTTCTACAGTCCACATGACTTGCCTAATGGTCATAAAGCTGTTAGGTCAGTTGCAGAGGAGAGAAGTAAAAGATTCTTAAATAAGTCGATATTAAGAAGGTTAAATATGTCCCGAAATAATTTGGCTCTGTACTAGCAATGTTCTGACTTCTGCACAGCATTGAGGGTCTAATCAGCTAGCAAGCCTTGAAGAAGACTCAGTTTGAAAGTGCAGCTGCTTTCTTGTCACCCTCATCCCCTGTTCCCCCATTGACCAACCATTGTGTTTTGTGCATAGTGCAGGGACACATAGTACTTACTGAATATTATTAATGTCCCATGTTGCTAGGAAACACTTCCTAGTATCTGCTGTAGTTGAGGCTGAGTAGTAGGCAGGAGAGCAATCTTCAAGAGAAGGGAATAGCCTGTTAAAGCCGTTAAGACAACAACTTCTGGGTTATATCATTAAAATCTACTGGCCATTATGTTCCCAATCTATTTTTAAGTCCTCTGTATTTGTCATGATGTGACATATATTAAGAGTAACACACACACACACACACACACACACACACACAAATAAGAACATTGTCTGGCCCAGTGGCATAAAAGTAACAAGTGAAGGAAATGGGCACTTAAACAATCAAAAATTTAAAAAAACCCAACCAACCCTAGATTGACTGTATATTTACCCCTGTTTTTACATTTACTTGTATTCTGTGAATTATTTTATTTATAATTGGAGTCTTAAAACAAATCTATTAATTTTTTAATTCTAGTGAGTTTTTTTTTCTTAGTTGTGTGTTTTTGTTCTGGCCAGCTTGATTTCATAGCTATAATCTCGGTTATATAGAGTGACTAAATCTAACTCTAGGAAAGACTGATCATCAACATTTAATTTATCATAGCTCTTATCTGCTGGCTACTGGCCAGATCTGTTTTATTCTATTGGTAGTAAACCAGATTTAGTTGGGGAAAGTAAATAGAAAGCCACATTTTAAAATAAATTATATAACAATATAATATTCCTATAAATTTTCTTTTAACTGGATTATCTGTTTTATGTACAAAATATTAATAACAATGATAGAAGAAATTAAACTTGTTAGAAATCACAATTTTAATCATAGGGTGTAGCACATTAGTAAAATGCTTGCCTAGCATACATGAAGGCTCTGGGTTCAATCCTAAGCCCCACTCCCATTCTCCAAAAAGAAGTCAGAATGTTAAAGTCCTTGTAGGCAGAACTAAATCTTACATCTTACTTAATGGCAGAAATGGAAATGAGACTCTAAAAGGAGTTGCTGTAGTTTTGTCTATTTCCTTTTTATTAGCAAACTATAAATATCATTTAATTTAAAAATCCCAGCTTATTGTAATGTAGACTACCTTAAACACTCATTTAATGATGCGGCTTCAGCACTTAAGATATAGAACTTCAAGGATGCTGTAGTATTCCAAATATGATGTTGTATTAGAGGCAGACGTCTTCAGTATAAATGAGTGAGAAGAGTTAGCCAAATCTTCAAGTGCCTCTAGCTAAAGTAAACGAAGGTAAAGTTACTTTGTTCAACATCTGAGCATGTTATAGCATTTTACCGTGTTTACTTGGTTGGACTCAGTTAATTTTTTCCAAGAAGAAATGCTCTTAACCACCGAGCCAGCTCTCCAGCCCCATACTTGAATTTTTTTAAACATAAAAACTAGTTTTGAGTAAGGTGGGAATTCAAACAAACAAGTACAAAAAGATTAATGACTTTGTAAGTTCACTAAAACCAAAATTAACACTATTTATTATTTAGTTATATACCAAGCAAAATATCATAGACAATTTCTGAAAATACCTAATTATAAAGGGATTTAAGAAACAAAAAAGAGAAACGTTACTTGAGATAGATACTTAGTTGTCAATGGACTTGAAGAGAAGTGTTATCCAGCCTTTCTGAAGCCCGTACAGATATGTTCTCAGATGAAGTTGAACATGTTTCATCTTAGAAGTGTGACCAAAAATTCAAGCCTTCCAGTCTTGATGTTGTGGTTGTAGAGGTGCCTGGATCCATGTTTTCTCTGCCCATCAGAATGAAGTCTTTGCTGTGATGTTTTTTTTCTTTTAGTTGATGATTCACCTTGTTTCCTTGTTCTCTGAGGAAGACTCTGTAACTAATTTTGAAGTTTTGGTTACCATAGTTAAAGGTTCTTTAATGCTTTTCTTTAATGGAGATAGTTCAAATACTTTTTACTTATTTTTTT
>JADRCD010190120.1:0-13846 GCA_019843815.1 Montemys delectorum
GGAGGAGGAGGAGGAGGAGGAGGAGGAGGAGGAGGAGGAGGATGTAGTAGCAGCAGGTTAGGAATACATGCGGGGTGGGGGAGGGGGAGAGAGGTCTGGGCCAGAGAGGCTCCAATCTGGATGTTGCTACATAACTGTTGGGCGGAGCCAAGGAGGAATGCTAACAAAGCTAGCTTTGGGTCCCACCCCAGACTAGTTACAACAGGATTTCAGGGTGGGGCTCTAGAGAGTAAGAGTGAAGATCAGCTTCAGTTTGTGTATTTTAACAGGCCAGAGTCCACCAAGACGAAAGATTAATGCGTATCTAGGTGATTGGTCACTTAGGCCTCGGAAGCACATGTTGAATTGGCAGCTAGCATTATAAAAGCCCTGGGCTACAAGCTCACAGGAGTCTCCCTGAGAAGAGACAGCTGCCATGGATCCAGTCCTGGTCCTGATGCTCACTCTGTCCGGTCTGCTTCTCCTCTCCCTCTGGAGACAGAGCTCTGGGAGAGGGAAGCTCCCTCCGGGTCCCACTCCTCTCCCACTTATTGGAAATATCCTTCAGATAGATGTGAAGAACATCGGCCAATCTATAAAAAAGGTAAGTGGTTTTTAAGCTTCTCCACTGTTACAAAAGAAAATTAATCTCTGCTATTATTTAACGGTTTTCTTGTAAAGCAAATATTCTCATAGCTTCTTATATAGAGAGTGCCATAGTTAGAAATACTGGAATTCTGTAGTGCATACAAATTCTCTCTCAGAGCTTGTATCAGTGTTTGTGTGTGTGTGTGTGTGTGTGTGTGTGTGTGTGTGTGTAGGTGTTGCAAGTTTTGGTGAAGAGGCCAGAGGTTGAACTTGACTCTCTTCTTTTTTTGAGGCACGGTTGGGTTGGTCACTGAACCTAGAGCTCAGTGATTGGCTCTTCTGGTTGACCATCAAGCCCCAGGATCTTCCTGTCTGTGCCTTCCTATGGCTGGGCTTATTGATTGACTGGAGAACACCTACCTTTTTATGTGTCTGCTGGACTCTGAATTCCAGTCCTCATGTTTGCACAGCAAGCATTTTACCAACTGAGCCATCTCTCCATATTTAAGGGATTTTAAAAAAATGCAGATTTCTAGTCATTAGCCACAGAATGCCCTGAAAAGAGCTCAGCAGGTTTTGAGCTAACTATTCTGGAACATTTCACTAGGACATATTTGTGAGATGACATTTGGAAGGGCGTTCAGAGCAGCTGCACACTTGTCCAGTACAGGCTTTGGGAACTGACTGCCCAGGTAGCAGAAATCAGCTAAGCAGGGCTCAAATCTGAGTCTTTTACTAGCCACGTAATACTGTGTTGAATTTGAAATTCCCTGGGCTTCAGTCTCTTTAACTGAAGCTGTTTTATAAGAATAAAAAAAAAAAAATCACCAACACCATGATGACATCAGTGGATCATGAAATATTTAGGCTACATATTGATTTTTTTTTTTACTGTCATTTGAATGTTATTTTTTTCTTTTCAATTTTCCAGTTCTCAAAAGTCTATGGCCCTGTATTTACTCTGTATTTTGGCACGAAGCCCTCCGTGGTGTTGCATGGGTATGAAGCGGTGAAGGAAGCTCTTGTCGATCTAGGAGAGGAATTTTCTGGAAGAGGCAGTTTTCCAGTAGCTGAAAAAGTTAACAAAGGCCTTGGTAAGCGTGAGTACAAGTGTGTGCATGTGTGAGTTCAGCCTTGGCCGCGCGCAGCAATGGGCCATCCAGATGGCACTGTGTATGAGTCCCTGGCCTGCCTCCTGTTTCCTGTTCTGGTAGGAATCATTTTTAGCAATGGGATGAGATGGAAGGAGATCCGGCGCTTCTCCATCATGACCCTGAGGAATTTTGGGATGGGCAAGAGGAGCATTGAGGATCGTGTTCAAGAGGAGGCTCACTGTCTTGTGGAGGAGCTGAGGAATAGAAAAGGTAGGTGTTGCTTAGTGTCACTGACCAGCTTGCTCTTTTCTGTAGTGATCTCCATGGCAACACTTCCGGGATAGCCTACACTGAGGGCGATGCTTGGCAATGCTGTGCATGAAAAATGGCTTGGTACAGGGAGCCAAGGAACCTTCTATAGCTCTGTCTTTCATGTTTGCATCTGGGGTGGGGAGGGAACGTCATTAAAATCCATTTTGTGCCAAATGATACTTTCCAACAATGCCATACAGACAGAAGGATTGAATATCATGTACCAAAGTTGGCAATGCTTCCTCCCTGACGTAATTGTGGGCTAACTATACTGGAGCATTTCACTAGGAAATATTTGTGAGATGACATGATGGAAGTGACCTGTTCCTCCATGGGACATGAAACCATGCATGCTTTCACTTAACAGCTCTGGTTGTAGAGCCTCCCAGACAGTCATCTCTGGGGTTCTGTGAAGGCCCGTGTCTGCAGGGTTCGCAGAGATGCTGTTCACACCTGCTTTCGAGTCCCTAGACATCGTTAATGCCCCTGAGTGTTTGTGATTTGCTGCTCAGTTTTTGACTATTTAAATATGTCAGCTGGGGTCATTTCATGTTACCCATAGTGCACTTTGTTGTTTGCATACTTTAAGAGATGTCTACATCACAAAAGGCAAGTTTTAAACTGATTTATTGAACCAAATCTTAAATATTATTAATGCTTAACCTCAACTTCCCTACTTGTAAGCTGGCTTTTTTTTCAGTTCTTCTTATGTTACCCTCTATCTATCTTTTTGTATTAATTGTGTGTTTTGTTTTCTGTATTTTATGGAGCTCTGACATCTTGGGCTGCCCTTCCCAAGGCTAGCGAATATAGCTAACAATAGCAAATACTTTCCCCAAAGCATGGCATACAGTCCAGCTTATCTATGGCCCCCAGCCACTACTTATAGTAAATTCCCAGACATCAAGTTCTTATTCTTTTTTTAAAAGATTTTATTATTTTTTTTATTAGATATTTTCTTTATTTACATGTAAATTTCTCCTTTCCCAGTTTCCCCTCCAAAAAACAAACAAACAAACAAACAAAACCAACAAGAACAAACCCCTGTTGCCTCCCCCCCTCCCCATGCCTGCCACCCCACCCTCTCCCTCTTATTGGCCCTGGCATTCTCCTACACTGGGGCACAGAACCTTCAAAAGGCCGAGGTCCTTTCCTCCTATTGATGATCGAATTTGCAATCCTCTACTATACACATGCTGCTGGAGCAATCAGTCCCACCATGTATAGTCCTTGGTTGGTGGTTGGGTTCCTGGGATCTCTGAGGGTACTAGTTAGTTCATATTGTTCTTCGTCCTAAGGGGCTGCAAACCCTTCAGCTCCATAGATCCTTTCTCTAACTCCTTCATTGGGGACCGTGATTTTATTTATTATTATACATAAGCACACTGTAGCTGTCTTCAGACACACCAGAAGGGGGCGTCAGATCTCATTACAGATGGTTGTGAGCCATCATGTGGTTGCTGGGATTTGAACTCAGGACCTTCAGAAGAGCAGTCGGTGCTCTTACTTGCTGAGCCATCTCTCCAGCCCCAAGTTCTTATTCTTGCTCTAAATCCTTTTAGGGCCAGGGTGTGGGACTGTTGAGAACCCTTCACAACCGTGGCCTAGAGGTTTCTACATGTTTTGCACTCCTAAACTTTCCTGTTTGCTTTTCCTGTCTCATTAATCTATTTGCCTACAAACTCCAGCAAAGGCCTGGCCTCTGCTTTCCCTCGGCCCTCCGCTTCCCGCCCCATGGAAACCGACTCTGTGCTTTCTAGGAGAGACTGTTGAAGAGCATCCTGATCTGCAAACCTCACAATATCTGAGTGAGAACAAAATTGTAGCTGGATTTTGAAACAATTAGATTTCGAGTTAGAATATTAATGGTAACTTTTTACCTACTCTCCACTCTTGGCTCCATTAATGGTAACTTTTTACCTACTCTCCACTCTTGGCTCCGTGCATCTGAGATGTAATTATCACAGGAAATAGGACTTTCAGCTTGGATTCCAAATGACCTTGATATTTACACGTCTCTTTCAAAGTGAACCCGGAAGGAAGATTGAGAATCAGACTTTCACTGTGAACTTCCTTTTTCCAAATTTGAAATTAAGAGTTCCAATGATTATTTTTTTTCTCTTCCATGCCAAAATTAAAAATAACTCTGACACTCAGTGTCATGTGGGCTATAAGAGGGAAAGGAGCCTGGCTTAGGGATGGTTGAGAACTAAGTAGGCTTCTTGTGTTGAACTCCCCATCCCTGGTGCACAAATGCCTTTGAAAACAATAAACGATAATTGTACATGTTTATTCCACATGCATGTATTTGCAGAGATAGCATGGTAACTATCGATTTGTCTCCTTAGAGCTTTACCAGTTCTTCTTGGGAGAATCAGAATCCCTGGGATTTGAACTCTTCTCGCTCTTTATAAGCTATGTGAGGATTTGATGTAAACGGCAGCGACCGTGCTGCACTGTGGAGAACTAGAGTTTGTTCTTCCTAGGTGACTCTATTGGTTATTCTCTAGCCTCTCTGTTCTTCCAAAAAGCATCCCTTTTTTCTTTTTTCTTTTTGTTTTTGTTTTGTTTCCACTACGAATGAGAACATGGAACATTGGCTTTCTGTGCCTGGTTTGTTTCACTTTACATGATATGTCCCAAGTATGCCTATTCAGTGTGAAGGACAGGATTTCGTGCTTTTTAAAGACAGTAATGTTTGAGTGTGGGTGTAGACTACAGTCACCTGTGGGCATGTCTTCACTGTTGTGAGTGGTATGCGCATCTTTGACTTATCATCCTTAATTACAGCTGATGGACTTTTCATATTAAAATTTATTCATATTTCACTAGAACAATTTTGCTGAAAATTGCCCACAAAAAATTCCCTCTGACTTAATTTGCTTTTCTGTAATGTCGTATAATGGGCTAACTTGATGCTCAACTTAATAATAACTTCATAGAGGTTGGAGAGAGTGTGCATGAGTTTATCACATTGGCTGTTCTTGCAGAAGACCTCCCTGGGTTTGGAGCCTAGAACACACACACCTGAAGGTTTACAGCCATCTATAACTCCAGCTTTAGGGTATCTGATTTCTCATGTTTACCTCATGGAACCAGGCATGCACATAATGACCATATAGGCATGCAGGCAAAGCACTTATACACACAACCAAAAAAATTGGAGTAGTCTCTTGATGGTTTGTCATGCAATAGCACAGCCCTCCACTAGAGGGTAGGATTTGACAAACAAATGTGAGCTCTGATTGGTGATCGCAAACATTTTCTGTACAGGAAACTTCTCTCAGTTTTGTTTTTGAACTCTGAAATAAGAAGTAAAGGATGCCGGGCGGTGGTGGCACACGTTTTTAATCCCAGCACTTGGAAGGCAGAGGCAGGCGAATTTCTGAGTTCCAGGGCAGCCTGGTCTACAGAGTGAGTTCCAGGACAGCCAGGGCTATACAGAGAAACCCTGTCTCGAAAAAAACAAAAACAAAAACAAAAAAAAACAAACAAAAAAATAACTTGTTTAGGCAAATGACACTATCTTCTAATAATTGTATTCAGTTATACTTTTTAAAAATAGCATGGGTCTTGAATCTGCTAAGAAAGTACTCAACTAGTGAGTTACATCAAAATCTTTGATTTCACGTTTTGTTTTGAGATAGAGTCTCTATAACGTGTGCAGGAAGTCTCAAACTCTCTGTAGCACAGGCAGGTTGAGAACTTTAGGCCCTACTTCAACTTCTTGAATAGGTAGGATTACCTGCCTGCACCATCTGGCCATGATGTGTTCATTTTCATGAAAAAAAAAAATGTTCTTATTGTTAAAGATTTCTTTCTCTATGTAATTTGGTGTTTTGTTTGCATGTATTTCTGTACACTGGAATTAGGAATCGGGTCTGATGGAACTATACTTATGAAATGGTCGCCACGTGCCACGTGGGTGCTGGAAATTGAACTCAGGTCTTCTGCAAGAGCAGTCAGCGTTCTCAACTCATGAACCATCTCTCCAAAACCCTCCATAAACAAAATTTTGTGTCTTTTTTTTTTTTTAACACTTGTCCCACATAATACCTGCATCTCCTACAATCTTTCTCTTTTTGGTCTCCCTTTCTGTTGGTTCTATTTGCAATCCCTTCAACTACTCATCTGTGTTAAAGATTTTCACGTTGTTATTTTCTTCCTTCATATATTAATATTTAATTATTCTGGGGGATATGATTTTGTGTTCGTAACTTAGGTCTTTAAAATTGTTTCGTTTTTTTTCTCCCCTCCTCCTCCACCTCCTTCTCCTCCTCCTCCTCTTCCTTCTCCTCCTCCTTTTGAAACAAGGGTCTTGTTGTGTAGTTTTTACTGGCCTAGAACTTTCAGACTGGTGGTGGTGGAGAACTCTCAGCTTTCCTCTTGTATTTCCTGAGTGCTGGGATTACAAGTGGGCACCACCATGCCTAGCTCCCCAGAGCTCCCAGGGAGTAGACCACAAGCTAAAGAGTACACATGGAGGAATCCATGGCTTCATCTGAATACATATGTAACAGAGGGTTTCCTTATCTGGCATCAATAAAAGGGGAAGCTCATAGTACTGTGAAGGCTTGATGCTCAGTGTAGGGCAGTGAGGTGGGAGTGCGTGGGTGGGTGGAGGCATAGGGGAGGGGTAATGGTATGGAGGGTTTTTGGAGGGGAAACTGGAAAGACGAGCAACATCTGAAATGTAAATAAATAAAACATCCACTAAAAACAAACAACAAAGAAACAAACAATCAAATTAATTCCTGTTTTAAAAAGCATCTCTTTCATATCATTCTTCTTCTGCTTTCCAAAGAGGTCACTTGGGCCTAATGTGTAAACAAAGGCAGAGACACTAACATAATATTTGGGTAACCATCCAGAAACAAGGAAAAAATGTTTTGCATGAATTCATTTATTTACATCCCAGTTAGGAGGAGTTATTAAATCAGGTCTGAGAAAAGCAGTGTACTGGTTTCTAGTATGCCATAGTTCCACCTAATAGACAGTTTCTAGGAATTTATTTTATTATTTATTAATTTTTTTTTGAAGAAGAGTTTCTCTCTGTAACTGTCCCTGGCTCTCCTAGAATTAGCTCTGTAGAGCATGCTGGCCTTGAACTCACAGATATCTGTCTGCTGCTGCCTCACAGTTGCTGGGTTTGAAGGGGTGTACCACCACTACCTGGCTAAGCACGTTTTTATTTTTATTTTTATTTTATTTATTTATTTATTTTTTAAAGATTTATTTATTATTATACATAATTATACTGTGGCTATCCTTAGACGCACCAGAAGAGGGCATCAGATCTCGTTATGGGTAGTTGCGAGCTACCATGTGGTTGCTGGGATTTGAACTCAGGACCTTCAGAAGAGCAGTCAGAGCTCTTACCCGCTGAGCCATCTCACCAGCACCACGTTTTTATTTTTAATCTGTTTACTCTATTTTATGTGCATTGGTGTTTTGCTTGCATGTATATCTTGGTCAGATCTTGGAGTTACAGACATAAGCTGCCATGTGGTTGATGGTATTTGAGCCTGGGACCTATAGAAGAGAACGTTCAGTGCCCTTAACCTCTGAGCCATCTCTCCAGGCCCCTCTAGGAGTTTATTAATTCATAAAATACATCAATATGTTATTAAAGAGTCTCTTATGTACATGCATTTACGGTTACTTTTATTTACTATTTCCCATTATTCAGGTGCCCCCTGTGATCCCACCTTCATCCTGAGCTGTGCTCCCTGCAATGTCATCTGCTCCATTATTTTCC
This sequence comes from Montemys delectorum, assembly GCA_019843815.1. NCBI lineage: Eukaryota > Metazoa > Chordata > Mammalia > Rodentia > Muridae > Montemys > Montemys delectorum. Next base: position 7,732 of record JADRCD010190120.1, read on the forward strand.
AGAAACGCTTTGATTATAAAGATCAGACTTTTCTTAACTTGATGGAAAAACTCAATGAAAACATCAGGCTCTTGAGCACACCATGGATACAGGTGAGGTCAACGGACTTCCTTTCTAAGGAACCATCTGGTCTTCTTTTCTCACACACATCACATGGACTATAAACTGTTGCGTAAATAAATGTTCCAGTCATTTTAGAGATGAAATGTGCAGCTTTCTTCTTTCTTCCTTCCTTCTTCCCTTTTTGCCTCCCTCCTTTCCTCTCTCCTTCCCCGCCTCCTTCCTACTTTTCTTTCTACATCCTTTTCAGCTCTGTATATGTCGTGTGTGTGTGTGTGTGTGTGTGTGTGTGTGTGTGTCTGGGGGGTCTAGGTGCCTGCAGAAGCCAGACCTGGAGTAATGAGTGGTTATGAGCTTCCTGATACGATTCTGAAAATCAAACTTCAGTTCTTCAAGATGAGCTTGTTCTCTTTTTTTCCTTTTTTTTTTTTTTTGTTGTTGTTTTTTGTTTTTTGTTTTTTTTGAGACAGGGTTTCTCTGTATAGCCCTGGGCTGAAATCCACCTTCCTCTGCCTCCCAAGTGCTGGGAATAAAGATGTGCACCATCAACGCCCGGCGAGCTTGTTCTCTTAATTGCTGCAACTGCTGAGCAGTTTTTTAATTTTTCCTTTGTAGTTTCTGTGTTCTGCAGGCAGAAAGTGTCAGTAAGTTCCTAAACTGTGTGTTTTGCCACGTTTGTTCCCCGAAGACTCTGTTTCTTTAGTTGCTAGCAGATTCTATCTTCCTATGAGTAGATGAGAGTTATAGATGACAAAGCAGAAAACAGATAGAGAAGAAAGGAAGGAAGAAAGAAGGTGATAATGTAGAGATACAAACAGAAGAAAGGAAAGGAAGTGAAGAGGAGAAGTAGGGCTGAAGAGTAGAAGAGACACTGAGGAGAGGTTCCCATCAAACTGTCTGTACGCCCAGGCCCAGTCCCAGAGTTAAGGAATCAGCAGAACTAAATGCTTAGAAGTTTCCCTCAGGTCTTTTCTTAGTTTTTACCTGGCATGGGTGTGCCCTGGCTCTTTAAAAACATCAGTATACATGGATGCTTTTTGGGATCCTGATTTTCCAAAGCTAGTCTCGCCCCAGCTCTTCTTCCCATAGTCTTACTGTTCTGCTAGGAGCTTTAATTGTTTGCTTTTGCCCCAAGTGACCCTATGTTGCCTAGAGGAACCTTAAGGTTTTTTGATAGTCTTTACAGTGTTTCCACCCTGATGGGTTCTGAGTTAGATGAAACGAAGGCACATGCTTTGCCTAGTACTTCCACTTCCTTCCCTAACCCCTGTTAGGTTATCTCACACCCTGCCCCCTCCAGAATCAAGGGCCACACATTAGGAGACAGAGGTGACACAAGGGCAAAGCAATGCTACAATGCTTTTCTATCTCACACATTAAAAAACCTCCAACTTTCCACTTGTTTATGGAAACTTCTAACAAAGTTGGTTCAGACAGTTTTTGATTTTAGGAGTGTGTACGTGTGTGTGTGTGTGTGTGTGTGTATGTGTGTATGTGTGTGTATGTGTGTGTGTATGTGTGTGTGTATGTGTGTGTATGTGTGTGTGTGAGTGTGTGTGTGTATGTGTGTGTGAGTGTGTGTGTATGTGTGTATGTGTGTGTGTGTGTGTGTGTGTGTGTGTGTGTGTTGGAGTGAGGGGAATCTGTGTGGGAGGATGAGTCCTGGCAATCCACAATAAGAATGTTTCCACATCACTGTCCTTTTGATATATTATTAATGTCATAAGACAGCAGAGGACTTTATTGTTCAGAAGAGAAGACAAATGCCTGAACACAGGCCTGGAAGTCAAGCCCCAACCCATGAAACCTCCTAAGTCTAAGCACTACCTTGGTACTTGCAAAGGCATGCCTAGCTTCTTGATAGCTGTGTAGGGCTTGTTGAAATCCTTCTATCACCAACAGGCTTGTCTGCCAATCAAAGTTAAAGTCATTTTCATCTCATTACTTAGCATGATTCTTTTTTAAAGATTTATTTATTCAATGCATATGAGTATTCTATTTGCATGTATACTCGCATGCCAGCAAAGGGCATCAGGTCACGGTATAGATGGTTATGAACCACCATGTGGTTGCTAGGAATTGAACTCAGGATCTTTGGAAGAGCAGCCAGTGCTTTTAACCACTGAGCCATCTCCCCCAGGCCCCAGCAGTGACTTTGTAATTGAGGATATCAAAGGCAGAGAATGTTTGGGAACATAGATGCTGCCAGGAATTTCTGAGAACTGGAGTTTCCAAATCAAAGACTCAGGCTAACTGAAGCTAGTGCTCTAGCTGAGAAAGTAGTCTAGGTCGGGCTATTAAGATGATTGACATCTGGGATGTATAAAACATAATTCCGTGTTGAGTTGTCATGTTCAATAACACCATCATCTACCAAGCTGGCATTCTACTCTGTAGAAGATAGTTATATGATTTTATAGGAGTCATTTGACCACTGTTGTATGCTGTATATAAGTATTTGTCCATAAAATGCAGAATTGAGTTTCATGATATCCTTGAGCCCTTCCCAGCTATAAAGCATGGTTGATTTTATTCCTGAAGCCAACTGTTAGTGGTAGAAGTAACAGGGAGTGACTGCTCTGTCCCTGGTTGACTGAACTTCCTTAACCTCGTAGCTTATCTCATGCAGAGAAGTCATGGCCTTCCTGTAGTTTAAGATTGTAGGTAAAAATGAGAAAGTAGATAAAAGATGCTTTAGTAATATAAAAAATATTGGCTTGATTGTTGGAGATGCTTGCCATCCCTGGTCATGTGATCAGTTCAGTACAGTCTCTGTCAGCATTTCCCTTTATACATATCATGTACACTGAAATGTTTCTCCTCAAGTACACCCAAGTTTTTTAAAAATGTATTCTTTTCTCATATGTTACATTCTGACCACAGCTACCCCTCCCTCCAGTCCTTCTAGGCCCCCCTCCCTTCTCCCACAGACCTCTTCCTTTGTTTCCCTTCAGAAAAGAGCAGGCCTTCCAGGGATATCAATGAAACATGACATAACCATATAACATAATAAGACTAGGCACAAACCCTCCTAGCATGCTACATGTGGCAACCTAATAATAGGAGGAAAAGGATCCCAAGAGCAGGCAGTAGAGTTAGAGATACACCCACTCACACTGTTAGGAGTTTCACAAAGACCCCAAACTATAAAACCATAACATATATGCAGAGGATTTAGCTCAGACTCATACAGGCTCTGGGATTGTTGTTCTAGTCTATGTGGGCCCGTATGAGCCCTGCTTAGTTGATTCTGTAGGCCTTGTTCTTCTGCTGTCTAGACCCACTGGCTTCTACAGTCATTCTCTGCTCTTCTGTAGGTTCCCCTTCCTCTGCCTAATATTTGGCTGTGTCACTCTTGTTTTTAATCAGGGTCACGTTACTCATGTCTTAAGTTTAATTAATGGTCTTAAATTTTCAAGGTCTGCAATACTTTCCCTGCCATTATTGATTATTTCCCCGGAAGTCATAACCAAGTACGTAAGAATTTCTCCTATATAAAAAGCTATGTTTTGGAGAAAGTAAAAGAACACCAAGAGTCCTTGGACATGAACAATCCTCGGGACTTCATTGATTGTTTCTTGATCAAAATGGAACAGGTAAAATATTATTTGTTGGGTGGCATTATCTGATTTATTGATCATTTCTGTAATCATTAGGAATGCATAGTTGTTCAGGTCAGAAGCACTTGGTAAACACTTTAAGTACCTGCTGTGTGCGTGAAACTGGACTAACAACCATAGAGGGTTTAAAATTACATTGTTAATAACTGAAACATGTGGGCGCAGCTTTTAGGTACTAACAAGTTGTCTGAGTAAAGAAACAATATGCACCATGTGAAGTATAAAAACAAAAAAGTCAGGCATTAGAAATACCCAGCATTGTAGTGAAAGGGGGCATGGTTATAGCAGGGTATGTGGGAGAAGAAGAAACCTGCTGCGCAAGTTTCCTGGATGACCTGAGATTTGACACAGATTTTCAAGTATTTTCAGTGAGGAACAGGGGAGAGAATTTCACCTGGGCACAATGAAGTGATGTGGTAAAGAGAGGGGGCAGAGATCCTTAGTTGAGTAAAGCTGGAAGTGATTGTCCACAGATGAGGATGTGGACGTGTTTTTCAAGCACTCTACAAACATATGAATTGGCATGAGAATCTGTATCTATGAGCCTGAACAGGCGTCTAATGCAGATAATTCTCAGGGTAAATTTCCTGTGGACTCCATGGAATGATCTATATGGTTAAGCATTGATACTGAAGAGGAGTATTAACTTGGGATTTATCATGTTTACAGTTTAGCTTGATATATGTCTAGATTGTAGATATGTAGATTCATAAATAAATTCAAGGTGTTCATTTTATATTGTCAGAATCCATAAGCTTTGTTTTAGTTAATGGAATGGATACTGGAAATAGCAAGAGCTATATTGGAAAGTTCAATAGTAAGAAGTATTCTGTGCATTGGTATGTTTAACCAAGAGGAAAGGATTGATATGGTCAATTAGAATAGTGGTAGGGAAGATTCAGGAACCATTGCAGAATTAGGGTGGAAAGATTCTAAGAGCCAGAGATGAGAGAAGACTGGACCAAAGCAGTCCATTCAGGAAGTACTGACACACTCATGTCCTCATGGGTGCTATAGCTGCCTGATCAAAATCTACACAAGATCAATCCAGTTCCTAGCCTTAGCTGAGGACCAGTTGACAATTGATGGCTTCTGGGGATATGAGGAGTTGGTTGTCTTTAAGGATGTGGTCCCTAGCAAGTCTGTCATACACACAGGTGTATGTGAGCAGCATGAATTGTACTCCGTGTGTTATGAAAAAATAGCTCTTGTATTTTGGTTGTGAGCCCATCCTTTAACATCTGAGCCATCTCTCCAGCCCATGAAAAAAATAACTAAGTTGAGGGGGAATGGAGAGATGGGAATGGATCTGGGAGGAGTCAGGAGGAGGAGAGTTAAGTGAGATCAAAGTACATTGTATGACTGAATAAAGTTCTCAAAGAATTAATAAAATATTACAAATATAAAAGAATAGTGAGAGTGGAAGTTTGGAAACTGGGTGAGAAGCATAATATAGATATGATAAAGACATGTGTAAGTACAAACATACATACTCCTTAAACGGAGGGGACTCAAAGAACAGAAGAAGCTAAAAAGAGCTGACTGTGAGAAGAAAGTCAGGTTGTGAGCAGCCACTATTTCTTGTCACCACTTATATCATTAGACAGAAGGTGAAGCTCATTAGTCAAAGTGAGAACAAAGTGTTGACAAGGTGACTGTCAAAGCATTTTCAAATGGAGTTCAGGTCATCATATGGGATGCAATGAAGAGGGGGTAACAGTGGAGAAAAGAAATCAATTACTCTCATTCTGTGTCTATCTCCTGATAGAGGAGAGTTATTATTACCACTGAGATGGACTTCCGTAATGCTGTGAGGACTGTTCACCTCACTCTATTAAGTGACCTCCAAGGTCTCTGTTGCTTACTTACCTTTAGCTTTTTGCCTCAGTGTTATATTTAAGAACTGTTTTGGTCCTTAGACCTATGTATAATATCATAATCTAGCTGTTTTTGATACCACCTGTGCATAATTTTGTGTGTGCATATTTTTGTATGCACAAGTAGACACTTATGTACAGATGTGCGCATGTGTGTGGTTTAGAGGGCAATCTTAGGTGTTACTCCTTATCACTGGTCACTCTGAGAGTGACTCATCAGCCTAGAATAATCAAGTCATGCTCCCTGTAGCCCTGTGGAAACATAGTCCTCCTCTCTGCAACACACACAAGCATACACATACACATACATACACACACATACACACACACACACACCCACACACACACACACATCTCAAAGATTTATGAGATTTATGATCAGGCCATCCATGGACTCATGGAGACTATGTCCGTTTGAATTATGTGTAGAAGTTCCTGTCAGTTGCACAAAACTTGTAAAAATCAGAATATTCACTAGAGTTTCTGAAGGTGCATGTGTGTGTCTCTATGAATCCTGTCATATTGTCATGAACAATTGTTCATGACAATATGACAGGA
>JADRCD010190121.1:0-24443 GCA_019843815.1 Montemys delectorum
AAAAAAAGACCAAGCAGTCTAACACAGACATAGATAATCCCTCCTGATGAAATAGATGCGAGTTCTTTGCCGTCCTCTTTTGCCCCAATCCATGGAAGCATAACTTTAAGTGATATTGTATGCTAGAGAATGTGACTTTCAGAGTGTCACATGGGGAGTCGGGCTGGGTAGAGTGAAACTTTCCTCTTGACCAGTGTAAGGTTTTTGGTGAGCCCTTGGGCATCCCCCCGCATCCCCACCCCCCATGGTTAGACAAAATCCAGGCTTTTTGGTAGAGGGTAATTTGGAACTTAAACTATTTTATGAAAGGAATAGAGGGATTTGTTTAGCGTAAACTTAGAAACTCTGGTGTCTCACAGCTGGTTGTCTAGGGGCCATAGCTAGAGGGCTTCATGGACAGAGGAGTGTTTTTATTTTTGTTTTTTAATTTACTAGGTTTGTAACATCTTGTCCTTCACAGCCTTCCAGGACTGAGGGCAGTGAGGTAATGAAGAAAAAGGCACACAAACAGAAAGCTGGGCTCTTTGCTAGAGAAACCACAGCACTCCTGGGAGCCCAGGGTGTTAATAGAGTTGGATAGAAAGGCGAGTATATACCGATGAACAGGGATGGGGCAGGGGGATAACTAAGCAGGGTAAAGGCAGTCTGCAGGGGAGCAGTCTGTAGGTGGGAAACATTCAACTGAGAAAGCTAGGACGGTCATTTTCTGCACACAGTGTCAAAATCTATACTTGGACCAGAGGAAGGCTTTTTCATGCTTCTGAGCCCCATGCCAGGAGTTGGGGTAGGGCTTTGCCCTTCTTCTGTGGGTCTGAGGCTCTGGGGTCCTGACACACATTCCCTCAGGTCAGGACTTCACTCAGCGCTTTCTCCATTCCCTTATCTTGCTGTGGGAAGATGCTGCTGCTTCCACCTTGCCCTCAAGGAAACCTGCCCCCAGGTCATGGAGCAGTAAGGGGTGCAGATGGGATTCAAACCCGGGCAACCCATCTGCCTGCTCCACACAGTTCTCTCGCACCAACCTAGCTTGCTATTCTCTGTTCTGCTTTCTCTTTTAATTTCGACATGGCATGCAGGGATGGCAATACGGCTCGATGGTAGAGAATGGTCTAGCAAGTGCAAGACCCTAGGGTTCTGTCCTAGCACGGCAACTCCCCACCCCCAGCTCCCAGGCCCCTACATGATAAAGAAGGCACCCCCACAGTAATTTGGTCTACTGAGGGACAGGTATTTAAAGGGGACATGGGGTGGCATTTCTGTTCATTCCCAGATGGCACTGCTGCAAGAAACTCCACAGAGCCTAGATAGCTGATCTCTGCTGTGCTGCGAACTATGAAAACTTTAGATCTAAGGGACTGTCCTGTGTCAGCTCTGTCGTTTCAGCAATCAACTGCTGCACTCCAGAATTTCCTTGTAGCCTGGTGTACAAAGGTACACCAGGAAAAAGGGATCCAAGCCTTAGAACTGGAGTTACCATGTAGGTGCTGGAATTGAACCCAGGTCCTCTGCAAGACCAGCAAGTACTCTTAACCCTCGAGCCATCCCTCCAGACCCAGGAATATATTAATGGGATAAAATATGATCTACCCAGATTATACAAGCCGACTTGTTTCAAACCCTACCATAGAGAGGAAAAGAAAGAGGAGGAAGGAGAGGAGGAAGAAGAAGAGATAGAGATAGAGGAAGAGAAGGAAGAGGAAGAAGAGAACACAATGAAGGTTTAGGGGGTTAGCTTACCAGTAGTGTTTGCCTAGCATGTGTGAGGCCCTGGGTTTTCTCTTCAGCACCATAAAACAACAAAGAGAAGGAGCAGTGACTCCGTAGCTCCTTGTATAGATACTCCAAGCCCCAAAGGACTAATTCCTGACTTCCAACTGCAAGGTGAGAAAGTGTGGGGCAGGAAGGGGCTGCTGGGATGGGAGGAACCCACTGGTTTCGGCTCATTCCTTTTCCAAGCCTCAGCTCACTGAAGAACACCCGGAGCCTCCCCATGGCCTGGTTGTCTAAATGACTGTGGTTCAACCAAGCAGTCTAGGAATAATAGATGTAGCCGCTTTCAAATTTGTATTCTTGCCCCTTGGTATTGGGGGTTCCCTGACCCGGAGGATACCGAAATCTACAGATGCTCAAAAGTGTATCATATAAAACAGCGTGGTGCTCGTCTATGACCTGTGTGATTCTATAGAGCTCAGCCTCCCTTCTCCAGGTGGCTTGTAATGTGGAGGGCAGTGTAAATACTGTGGAGATGGCTTGAGATATAGAAGGTAAGAAGAAACCACACAGACTCTGTCTGAATGTTCAGTACAGACAGTCATTTTTACTCATTTTTTCCCTGTGGTTGGTTGAGTCCATGGCTGTTGACTCAACATGGATGTTGTACCTCTGTTTTCACTCCCTGTGGTTGCCTCAGTATTCTTGAAGGGAAATGGGCAAAGGTAGCAAGATAAGCTTATCTCAACTGACTTAGAATCTCCAGCTGTTAGGACAGGGAACTAATCCTAGAGAGGGGATTTCCTCTACCAGTGCTTCACAGCGGCAGGAGGACGGGGAGCTGGGAAGTGGCCGGTGTGAGCTTGATGTTGGAACTCCTTACCTGTCATGTCTCACCAGGACATTGGGGGTGGGGGGATGGGTCTTGTCTTCGTGCTGCCGGTGAGAAGCCCCATGAGGGTGGTGGCCAGCCCAGAGGTCGACCCACAGCCAAGGGTCCTACTGCCTCCAAATGTGAGTTCAAGTACTGACAGTGTTGCCCCTAAGTGGCCTTGAGAAAAGCCATGCTTAAATTGTGAGTCAGCAGCACACAATTTAAGCATTGGTCCTTGTGGGTTGTGAGGATGGGACTTGGGAATGTCTCAGTAACAGTGTGTATCTGCTCATAGGGCTGGCATAGGTATCGGTGCTCTCTTAACCAGGCAGTGGTACTTCCTGCACTGCACACGTGGGCAGCACCAAGAACCTCGCTTTTCAGAGGCTGAGATGTCTGTCTTCCCCTTGCCTGGCCCCAGGGGAGATCTGGCACTGGGAATGGGAGTTCTGGCCTACTTGCACATGGTAGAAAGGGGAGCCTTACTCAGCCATGATTTTTCTATGTGACCATTAGTTTTTCTTTACCTAAAAAGAATGCTTGTATTTCTTTTGAGACAGGGTTTTTATTTTATTGTTTAGACTGGCCTCTCAAGTAATAGGTCCAGCATGGGCCACTGTGCCTGACACAGAGTCTGGATTTTTGGCTTTCAAACTTTACAAGCAATAGAATCCCTTTTTTTTTTGGGAGGGGGGGGGGGAATATGGGAAGCAGAGGCAGGTGGATCTCTCTGAATTTGAGCCCCACCTGGTCTCCATAGAGAGTTCTAGGATAACAAGAGCTACACAAAGAGATTCTGTCTTACTAAAATAAAATAACATGTTGGTACTTCAGCACATAAACCAGGAAGAGCAGAGTTGTTCTGATTCCGTGATGAGGACCCAGAACCGCCCCCCACCCAGCTGCCCTTTCTCCAGCTCACCATATTCCTATCCTTGTAGACCTGTAGACCAATGTGTACCTCAGAGTCTGCAGGTTCCTTCAGGCTTAAACTAGAGTGAATATTTTCGTGGTCATGAATCCTTTCCCTCAGCTCCCACGGAGTTCTGGCTTTTCTACACAAGCCTAGCAAGTGTACACTTTTGTGAAGACTATCCTCAACCCGAGGACATCAGGTGGCCCTCCCAGAGCTGACACCTTGGCTTGTCTCTGCTAGGCCCTAACAGAAATCACCTCCTTCCCAATAAAAGGGCCCAACACATTGTAACTCCTTAGCTTCCCACCCCCTAGAAAATGGGTCTGGGGTGAGTGTAGGGCACCTTGAACCCTCTTTCTACCTAGCCACAGCCCCGCTCAGCTGTGTGGTGAGATGGTGGGAACCTGGAGGTGACCTACTTTTGTGGCTTCTCAGGAGAAGGCCATCAGCATCTGGGAGTCGAAAGATTTCTTCTTTGAACTTGAGCCTCTTCCCGGAGCCGTGGAAGCTGTGAAGCAGATGGCCAATCTGCAGAAGTAAGTATGTCTCCCTGCCTTGGGACCCAATCCAGGCCTGCACCTGTATCTGGCTGTCTTGCCCTTCCCTTCTCAGCCCTTCTCAGTCTTCTAAGGGCTGGAGTGTGAGCAAAGGTCAGGGGTGTCATTTTGTCCTGGTAAATAGAACTTGTGTGGGCCGAAGCCCTCACTCCATACCCACTCTGTGGTCCTCTGAAGCCTGTCGGAACTTGGGCAGTGTGCTTCCCTGAGATCTGTTACAAGCGCAGCCTTATTGACTTGTACCTCATACCTTGAAGCTCACCTATTTCAAGTGTAGAGTTCAGGGGCGTTCAGAACACTTGCAAGGCTATTGAGCCATTGCTGCTGTCAGTTTCAGAATTTTTTTCATCATCCCTAAAAGAAAATTTCAAACCTATTAGCACACTACTCATTCCTGGCCTTCTGTGGTTCCTAAGAACCACTTATCCACTCTCTGCCATTATGACAGTTCATGGAAATGCTACCATCTAGCATGTGGTCTGGCTTCTTAAACTCAATATTTTTAAGGTTTATTTATTTTTTAGTATCTGTCAATACTCACTCTTTTACTCTATAAGTGTATGTGACTAGGGCTGGATTTTTGTGTGACTTATGTATGATAGGCAAGTGCTGTAACCATTGAGCTATACACCTAACCATGTACTTATGCTTTTGACAATGGCGTAATCAATTGTATAGATAGACTGCATTTTGTGTGTGTCCATTCATTACTTGGTAGACATTTGGACTGTTTCTATCTTTTGACTTTGTAAGTAGGACTGCTATGAACATTTGTGCTAACATTTGTTTGAACACCTGCTGTTAATTCTTTGGGGCATATACCTCGGAGTAAAACTGTGAAGTTGTAGGTAATTCTATATTTTATGGTTTAAAGAACCATCATGCTGTTTCCCATTAACTTCAGAAAGACTACAGTTTTTTTTGACATGTTTTTCAACACTTGTTATTGTCTTTTATTTTCTAGCCATCTTGGTGGTGGATTTTAACTATGGTCTCTCGTTGTGCTTTTTCTTTTATTTTTGTATATGGGTGTTTTTATCTGCATGCATGTCTGTGCCCCACATGCATGCCTGGTGCCTAAAGAAGCCAAAAGAAGGTGTCAGGTCCTCTGGAACCAGGGTTACAGGTGATTCTGAGCCACCATGTGAGTGCTGGGAGTAGAACCTGGATCCTCTAGAAGATCAAGCAGTGTTTTTAACTGCCAGGCCACCTCTCCAGCCCCTTAACTTTGGGTCTTATTTTTTAGATCATCGTGTGTGTGTGTGTGTGTGTGTGTGTGTGTGTGTGTGTGTGTGTGTATGTTTGTACTGCTGAGAACTGAACCAAGGTTTTGTACATACTTAGGTGTCTTAGTTATTTTTCTATTGCTCTGAAGAGGCACCATGGCCAGGACAACTTATAAATGAAAACATTTAGTTGGAGGTTTGCATATAGTTTCGAAGAGTTAGTCCATGACCATCGTGGTGGGAAGCATGGTGGGCTGGCAAGCAAGCAGGGGAGGAGTTGGGAGCTCTATATTATCTGCAAGATGAAGGCAGAGAGATTGGAATTTGCCCTGGTTCAACCTCAGAGGCACTCCCAGTGACACCTCCTCCAACAAGGTCACACCTTCTAATCCTTAACAAGCAGTCAACCAGCTGGGACCCAAACATTAAATAGATGAGCCTGTGGGGCCATTGTAATTCAAACCACCAGACTAGGTAAGTGCCCCAGTCCCCATAGTCCTTCCCCCCCCTCAGTTCTTCCCTCCTTTCCTTCCTTCCTGCCTTCCTGCCTTCCTTTCTTTTTTCTTTTTCATAGGGTCTCACTATGTAGCTCTGGCTGGCCTAGAATTTGCTACGTAAACCAGACTGATCTTGAAATAATTTGTCTCTACCTCTTGACCACTGAGATTAAAGGCATACACTGCCATACATCACACACAGTTCTCCTCTATGAGCTGTCAGCTGTGTTAGAATCTAATTTGTCTTGAACCTTGTGTTGAAAAGACTATTTCTCCAGTTGAATTGTCTTGGCACTCAGTTTAAAGTCAGTTGACCCCAAATGTAAGGGTTTACTTTGAGATTTGCCCAGGATTCTGCTTAAATTTAGCAAACTGAGAAACAAATGTATTATGGTATAATATAATATAAATGCCTCTAAATCTATCCACTTTAAATTTCTAATATAAGGCTGGCGGGATGGCTCAGCAGGTAAAGACACTTGCCGCCAAGCTTGGGGTTAACCCCAGAATCCACATAGTGGAAGAAGAGAACTGAGTCTTCTTGTAAATTGTCCTTTGATTTTTGCCAGCATGCAGGATCCTCTTCCAAAAATGGTCCCTGAGGTGTAGGAATACTGTTGTAAATGTCTCCATTGGGACAAGACTACATAACTTTTGATCAGTTATGGGTTTCTGTGATGGCGTCTGTCGGTTGTAATGAGGAGTTCCTTGATGAGGGACAATACCTATCTGTGGGTATAAGGGACAGATATTTAGCACAAGTGAGAGATTGCTGGCTTGGATTTAGAAAAGTAGCAATTGTAGGTTCTTTCTCAAGATTCATGCCTTCACTTGCCCCGAGTATTTGGCTTCATTTCCAGTACCAGGCGTGATTTCGTCCTGTTGAATGGGTCGTATGTCCAAGGAGAGAACAGCTGGTTTCCCGTGTGCCACTGCTGTACTGTTAGGGTTACTATGGCGTCATGCTTGTCACCGTTGTGCTTCAGAGGCCTCATGTCTGGGTAGGACTGTTGGTTACCTCCCTCCTTAGGAAGATTGCCTGGTATCTGGAGGCACCGTGAAAGCTAGTCATCAGGAAGGAGGCCTTCAGGTCAGCTCCATCTCAGAGTTTCCAGGCCCTCTTTCTGAGGTGCATGCTGCCTTCAGCATTAGCACTTATCTTTCATCGCTAGGGCACGGGGTCGACCAAAGACAGGAGCAGGAGCTATTTGGGAGTCTCTTGGGCAGCCCTGACCAACAACTCAAAGGAGGGCTTCTTATACCTAGTATTGGGATTCTTGTTTGATTGTCTCTGGCTCTTGTCAGTTAGATGGAAAAATTTCACTAAGTCTATATATGTGTAATTATAAACCAACTTACGGCTTTACCGACATTTTCATTATTATTTTACTCTTATCCTCCTTTGAACCTATTTTTTAAAAAAATCTGAAAGTTACATTGGGAGAGACAAAAAAGGAAGCAAGCAAGCAAGCTTAGGAGAGAGTGGTGAGATGGCGCTGCAGGTGAAAGCACCTGAGTGAGATCCTGACCCACGGAGCGGAGGGAGAGAGCCGAATCCTCTGAGCTGTCCTTTGACTGCCACATATACACGGTGGCGCCCCATACGAAAGAAATAAGGAAATGGAAGGTTTTTATTAAAAAAAAAAAAGTTAGGTGGACTGATCAGAATATATTATATACATGTGTGAAATTGACAAAGAACAAATTTAATCAGTAAAAAGTTATATTTTTAATAAAAGTGTACTTTCAGTATATCCAGTATACTAATGGGTCTCTTCCAGTAGTTAACTTTGTGCTACTAGCATATTAAACACCTGAGGAAATCAGTTTAGGAAAGAAAAAGGGTTGGGGGCTTGAAAAGTAGACTCAGCAGTTATGAGCACTTGTTCTTGTGGAGGACCTGGGTTTGATTCCAAGCTCCCACATGGCTGTCTATAACTTCAATCCCATGGGATTTGATGCCCTCCTCTGACCTCCTTGGGCAGCACACATGCACACTGTGCATACGCACATGTAGGCAAAACACTTCTAAGATAATATTTTTTTTTTTTTTTTTTTGAGAAGAAAAAGGTTTGGGCTCATGCCCGCGGAAATGGAATGGTCACTTGTCTTGTTTCTTTGAGAGCATAGCAGCTGGCACCATGTGGTGGAAAAGACCTGTTCACTTCATAGTGGCTAGGAATTGAAGAAAGAGACAGGAAGAGGTAGGGTCTCAATGTCTTTTCTGAGGATACACCACTTTCTTCCCATAATTCCCAAGGTTGGGGACCTTGGGGGAGCGCTCCAGATCCAGACCGTAGGACACGTGATACAAGTGTGCTTGTAATGAGTATGTGTGCACTCTTCTGTTTGTGCAACCAAGTAATGCATTAGATGCAGCTACACCATGGTGGCACTGCTTTAAGCCATCAGTCCACTGGCGTTGGTGAAAGGCACACAGAGGATGTGCATGGGTCACGTAAGGGACCAGAGCTTCCCTAGTGGTTGGGCCCACAGGGCCTTGCAGCCCACTCCTGTGGATGCTAAAGGAAAGCTATGCCAGCACCTATGCTTTTCAGAATCCCCCTCATTGCCTCAGTCTGTGTGTGCCAAACATTACAGCCACACTGCGATATCTGGGCACAGGGCTTTTGATCAGGGTCTGCAACTGGACTGCTCAGGATCACGTCCCAGCAAGCGCTCAGTCTTCCTGAAGTTCTGTTTCTTAAACTGTTTAAACTGCAGCTAATAAGAAATTAGCCACAGGATCACACTGTGGCTCCTGGCATAGAGTAAAGTGCTCAGTAAAAGCAGCAGCAGCAGCAGCAGTTACCCACAGGAGTTAGTAGATGTGCACACAGAGGTTTCAAGAGGGACCGCTGCATTCATACTGCAGTGTGGCTGAGCCTCGAAGCCATGATGCCAAGGGGAGGAATCCAGACACAGAAGCCACACACTTGCATGACCCCAGTTACAGGAAATCTCCACAACTGGCTGATCATCGAGGCAAGATGCAGATCAGTTTCCTGCAGGGGCCAGGCAAGGGGGAATAGGTACTGACTGCTTACTAGGGCTTCTTTTGTGGACGATGGAACTATTCTAAAAATTAAGTTTCAGTTGTGTTTGATAAAGCACTACAGATATACTAAAATGTATTTAATTATATACTTTAAATGGGTCGATGTTATATGGATTACCGGACAGGAGTGGTGGCATACACCTTCAATCCCAGCCCTCACAAGGCAGAGGTAGGTGAATTTCTGTGAGTTCAAGGCCAATCTGGTTTCTATAGCAAGCTCCTGGCCAGAGCTGCATGGTGAGACCCTGTCTCGAAAACAAAACAAAGCAAATCATACCAAACCCAGAACAATGCAAAAAACTTTAAAATTGGTTTGCTTGGTCTTTAAGAAGATACAAGCAGCTGATGTGTTTATTTAACAGTGGGGGTGAATAGTTCACTGAGTGCAAGAAGTCAGACAGAAAACACACTCCAGATGCTCTAGGGCATGTAAAGCAATCCTTAGCTGGAGAAAGCAGCTTGGTGGTTGCTGGGACTCTGGGGTGAGGAGGTCAGGCAGGGGCAGGTGGGGGAGAGTGTGTTCTACTCTTGACGGTGGAGATCTGCTTTTGTGGCATGTGTGTACCACAGCTTATCAAAATTTCCTGTTTTAATAATTGCTGTTTTCAAAGAGTTTTATATTTTATGCTTGTGTGTGCTTACCTGCATGTATGTATGTGCACCACATGCATGCTTGCATGGCAATTGTATCCCAATAAAGCTGTTTGAAAAATGATCGGCTCAAGCCAGATAGCGCCTCTGTAGATCCATCTAGTCAGAAGGCTGAGGCAGAGGGATTAGATGAATAGATTTGTGGCCAGCCAGGGCCACATAGCAAGACCCTGTCCTGTGCCTTCTTAGCATAAAGATTTCGTTTAGGTGAGTGGAGCGGTCAGGATTGGCCAGACTGTCTGTCCTGAGGCTGAAGAGTTGAGCGCAGGCAAAGCTTGGGACTGAGATCTGGCCAGAGTCATTTTGAGCTGTAGGGGTAGGCAGCGTGTGGTGGCAGAAGGGAAGTAGGGAGGTTGAACCTGAAAAGTCAGGCTTTGGAAGGAGCAGCAGAGAAGAGGGAAGGCAGCTTGCTTGCTGGTCTTCCCTATAAAGTTTGGGGGGTGTGTGTGTGAGGAAAAGCCATTCTGAGGCTAGACCTTCATGTGAGGCAGCTTCCACAGAGGCAGATGCTGCCAACCATGTTGTCTCTCTGCACCTCGTCTTTTCCTGAACACTGAGCAGATATGAGCAAAACTACCCAGAGACCACAGACAGGCTTCCATAGATCATTCCAGGGACTAATTTGCCATAGAGTTCAAGAAACACCATTCTCACAGCTCAGCTTGATGGGCCAGCTCATACAGAGTAGAGCACAATGCTATTACTGTTTGAAATGGGGGGGGGGTGGTGATTGGAAATCTATCCTGTGGGTGTGGGGAGGAGCAGGCACCCGGGAAGCCCTTCTTGGTCAGGGTCAGCAACCAGAGCTGTGACGTGCATTTATCATGCAAAACCCATGCCCCTCTTGAGGCTCCATGCCAGAGAACTTGTCTCTGTGGAGCCTGCCTCCCTTCCTGTACAGCCTGCAGCCCGGGGATGGGAGATGGAATCCTTTCCTTATCCCTTTCAGTCAGCTGGGGATGACGTTCCTTTCAGCTGTCTATAGGCTCGGAAGTTTTTTTTTTTTTTTTCCCCTTTATTCTTTTCCTCCTTCCTTTTTGGTGCTGGAGATGGAACCCAAGGCCTTGTCTATTGGATACACCTTCTCTACCATTGAGCCTCTAGCCCTCTGCATCTGTTCAGTGCTGTGCTTCTTGGCAAATGCCCATTTCTCTCCCCGTCTTCTTATTCAGCTAGAGTGTATGTGATTAGCCCAGCTAACCTTTTGGGTCTAGTCCTGCAAATATTTCCCCACCTCAGAGTTGGTTGCCTGTGGTTAGGGCAGATCATTTGCAGCTATCCAAGACCATTGAGTAGGGTAGGAATTGCACATTGTAGCCTCTTGTGTGGGAAGACACAGAGCCCTGGGTTTTCCCATGCCAGGTGCAGGGCTCAGTCCCTGGCAGGCTCGGCCTCACAGCAGCGGGTGGTATGCAGCAGCGTGGAGATAGCTGCGGGGCTCACTGTCCTTTCTCTTCTGGCAGCACTGATGTCTTCATCTGTACAAGCCCCATCAAGATGTTCAAGTACTGTCCCTATGAGAAGGTAAGGAGTCTATCCCAGGCAAGGGCTGCCATGTGGCGCACGGCCTCGTCTGGTGCTCCCTGCCTCTCTGCCTCTCTGCCTCTCTGCCTGAGGCTCTGTCTCACGTGCTGGATGGGCTTGTTCCAACATGAGCTGGGTGGGAAGGGCACTTGCCACCTTTGTCACATGCGCCTGGCCCAGTAAAGGCTGGTAAGGGAGGCAACAGGGCTCAGAGAGAGGACCATGCCCGGGGAGGGGCTAGAAGCTCAAGGATGTCCTGCATGAACAGCCCCCACCTCCCACTCATTGTCACACACACCTTTGTGGTCCTGGGAATGGAACTCAGCATTACGCATGCGAGGCCAGTGTCCTGGCACTTAGCCGGACCCTCAGGCTTACACGAAAAGTCCGACCAAGAGCAGGGCATAGTGGCAAATGTCTGTAACCCCAACTCCCAGTAGGCAGAGACAGGGATTGCAAATTCTAGGCAAGCCTGTGCTACATAGTGAATTCAAAGCTAGCTTACGCTACAGTGAGATCTGTCGTGCCACCTCCCCATCCCAACAACAACAAGAACAACAACAACAAAACAGAAAGAAAGTCTAAGCAAGGAAATGTAAGTTGTTTCTCTGTTGCTCTTTTGCCTTTACTGAAAGAAGTAGAGGTCTTAGAGCCGGGAGCTTTTTGTACTGTAGAAGCTGCCAGTTGTGTTCTGTGTGGGAAGGATAGGGCCACCACACCTTGCAGGTTTCCCAGACACTCAGGAGGCTGGGTCCCCAGTCAGGTTTCGAGAACTCAGGCTTCAGATCGTCACGCTGAGGCTTCTGAGTACGTCCACGTTCCTCTCCTCCCATACAAGGCTGTCCTCAGCCTGGAGTTGTTATGTGTCTCCCTTAGGGAGGATCTCACACCCACGGCGGCTACTGTGGGTTGTGTGACCAGTCGCCGTTGCCAGCTGGGGTCATCCTGACCCCTTTGACCTCTCAAGACTGAGTTCATTTCAGCACAAGGGAATGGGTGTTGGTTCCACGGCTCCTGGGAGTGAAGGATGAGTCCCCACTTTGTACCAGAGCACTTATCTCCCAGGGATGCCCTGGACTGGTGAGGTCCACCTCCCCTGAGGACTGGTTAGAAATAGACATTTTCAGTAACACTGACCTTTTGAGTCAGAAACTCTTGAGTGCCAGCGTGGTCTCGGCCAGCTTGCCAGATGACTCTGCTGGGCCCCTGCACTTGAGCCATGAAGGTCAGGCGACAGCTTCAACTTTAGCTGGCTCAAACAATTGGACGCCTGGCCAGAACAGGTGCCCTGGGTGACTGTCAAAATCTGCAGGCACCTGAGTTCCACATAGAAACTAGAATGGCGTGTACACATCTTTCCCAGAGCCTGAGTACTTAAGCCATCTCAGGTGACTGTAACACCAACCAGATACAGTACAAATGCCTTTGCTGCGGTTGCTCGACAGTTTTGTGTAGAGAATGATGATTGGAAGGTCCGCACTCGGTCAGTTCAGCAGCAGTTCTGTTGGTTGTGGTGAGCCTGGCTATATATATACTGGCTCTGCTGGTGTGGTCCATCCTGCTGCCTCCCCCTCTTCCCTCCCCTCCATGACTAGTAAAACAGGCTACCCTTCCTGTGGATTCTCCTTCTGAAACAGAAACCCCTGTGTAGAATTAATGTTACCTCTAAAACTTGAAAAGATGGATTACATCAGCCCCATGGTAATTAGCTCCCTATTAAAAATAAGCCTGGCCTCGCCTCAAAGCCTGCCTCAAAGCCTGTCTCTGCATCCGAGCTGTCCCTCCCTCCACAACTTGTAGCTCAAATGTGAAGTGTCCTCCATGGACTCATGTGAACCCTTAGCCCCTAGTTTGTGGTGCTGTGCCTCAGGCTGGCTATGGCCTCTCTCAACCCTCGGGAGAAACAGGGTCTTGGTCAGGTCGGCAAGATGGCAAAGAAAAAATAACAGACATGACACATGGAAGTGCAGGATCTGAATGTATTTCTCAAAATGGCATCAGACTTTTACAGTCATTACAAAAGAGAAAAGAAAAATCTGGCAGCTCAGTGGTCAAGGTACATCTGAGGCCATCTAAAACACACTGGGTCTAAAACAGCAGCCATCTCTTCTGGACCGGTGTAGCACCCCACAGCTCTGAGCACGCTTGGGCCTGTACAGGCAGCTGGAGTCCTGGGGGGGCTGCGGGTGAACCAGCCAGGAGGGTAGAGGCTCGACGCTCGAATCTTGAATGTTCTGCAGTACACTGTCTGTCTCTGTCTGTCTCTGTCTGTCTCTGTCTGTCTGTCTGTCTGTCTGTCTGTCTCTCTCTCTCTGTCTCTCTCTATGTCTCTCTCTCTGTCTCTCTCTCTCTCTCTCTCTCTCTCTCTCTCTCTCTCTCTCTCTCTCTCTCCTACCCCACTCATTATCTCTCTAAAAATGCCGGAGGCAATTAGTTTAACGAAATTCCAAGCCAGGGTTTGACTAGGATGTTGGAACATTGGTGGAGGTCAGAGAACAACATTTATCTTGGGGGACACCTAGCACTTGAGACTATAGCAAGGACATACCTGGGCTACCTCTGACTTAGGGGTTGCAGGAGATGGCTTCCTAGCTTTTTGTCTCATAAACTGCTGTCATGCAAAGTGTGCGTGGCAGTGATGGTGTGGGAGGTTGAGGAATCTTTAAAAGATGGGGCCTGGCTGATGATAGTGAATTACTGGGGGGCAGGTTTATGGGCTGGAAACCCCCCTTCCAACCTGAGATTCTCTATCTCTGTTTCCTGGCCCACCCAGATATGAGCAAACTTCCCCAGGCCTTCCCTCCCACATAATAGAGCTGTCACTTCAAACCATGAGCTAGGACCAATCCTTTCTTCCTTAAGTTTGTTCTTTCGGCACTGACAACAAAGTAACCAGTGGGGTTGGTAACAACCCTCTCTGTGTGCTCTGTTAATGGCTCCATGCTAGCTGACTACCACATCCAACCTCTGTTCATCTTGACTCTGCCATGTCCTGCTCTGTCTCAACCCTGGTTTCCTGTATAATGCCACTGCTCAGAAAGGCTCTGTTTCTTTGTTTCTGGATTCTTTTCTGTCTTTTACCAGACTGTGGTCTGTGCTATCATCCTCCCCAGGGAACAGCTAGGCATCCAGGGGATGCTTGAGTAGATACATTGTTCAACAGAGAACTATCAAAAACATCTTAAAGTTACTTGGGGGGGGGGGGAATTTCTTATATAAGTACTGTATTTACATCATTTTTACCCATCCTCTCTCTCCAACTCCTCCCTTGCCCTCCCTCCCTCTCAAATTCATGAGCTCTTTAATTATTTATTCTCTGTGTGGGTCTCTCTCCCTCTCTCCCTCCCTCTCCTGAGTCTGTTTAGTGTCTCTTGTATATACATGTGCTTAAGAGCCAGCCTCTTGGATAACCTATGAGAGAGCTCATCCCTGGAGAAAAGCGATCCTCCCACTCTCAGCAGCCATCGATTCTCAGTAGCTCTTCATCTAGGCCTGGGGCCTTGTAACACATTAATGTGCCAGCTGCTGTTCTCATCACGTAGGTCTTGATTAGGTACTCATACTCTCAAGGGTTCATGGGTAAACCTTTGTCTTATCTTGAAGACACTATCTCAAAGCAGGCATCTGGTCTTTTGGTTCTTACAATCTTTCTGGCTCCTCTTCTGTTGTTTTTCCTGAGCCTTAGAGGTAGGGTTTGTGTCATAGATGTAGCAATTGGGGTTGTACGCCCCATTGTATGTTTCCATTTTGACCAGTTGTGGCTCTCTCTAATAGTCACCATCTGCTACAAAAATGAGCTCCTTTGTGAGGGGTGAGAGCCACAATATGGGCATGTAGATACAAATTTAGGATGCAGTGTTTTAGTCAGGGTTTTTATTTCTGCACAAACATCATGATCATGAAGCAAGTTGGGGAGGAAAGGGTTTATTTAGCTTATTTTTATATTGCTGTTGATCACCAGAGGAAGTCAGGACTGGAACTCAAGCAGGTCAGGAAGCAGGAGCTGATGCAGAGGCCATGGAGGGATGTTCCTTACTGGCTTGCTTCTCTTGGCTTGCTCAGCTTGCTCTCTTATAGAACCCAAGACTTCCAGCCCAGAGATAGCACCACCCACAAGGGCCCTACCCCCTTGATCACTAATTGAGAAAATGCCCCACAGCTGGATCTCACGGAGGCACTTCCCCAACTGAAGCTCCCTTCTCTGTGATAACTGCAGCTTGTGTCAAGTTGACACACAAAACCAGCCAGTACATGCAGTAAGACATTATATGGTTTAGGAAGGTGGCAGTAATACATTCTCCTCGAGGATCTGTGGCCCACCTAGCCAGAGGTAGTAGGCTAGGCCTCTGGCACCTGCCATGAATTCCCTCCTGCTGAGTAAGCATTAAGTCCTGTGAGACAGCTGTTGTTTATCCCCATGGTGAAAGTGCTACTGCTGAACTAGAGATGTCTTCTCAGGCTTCATTGAGCTCATAGACTTTACACCTGGGAAGGGCTACGTATGTATCGATGTTCTCCCTTGGCAGCTGCGCAGCAGCTTTGCAATCCTAGTAGAACTCGTTCTCATTGAAGAGGCTTCCAGGTCAGTTCCAACTGGGTTCCTCCAGGAATGTGGTGTCCTCAGCAGTCACACTGTGCACCCAACCCTGCTTAAACTCTTACCCCACAGTCTCCCCCTTCTTTACTTTGATATCACATGCTGGACATATTTGAAGCAAAGAGCCCTCTATTTGTTCGGAGATGAAGTGATCAAGTCTTTGCCTGGCTCTTCATTGGGTTGCTGTGTTTCAAGTTATGAGAGACCTTTCTGTGTTCTAGAGTCAAGCTCTTCATCGGGTGATGTGTTCTGCAGGTGTTTTTTCTAGTCTGTGGCTTTTCATCTTCTTAGGTTTTTAAAAATTGCTGCTTTTAAAAAATGTTTACTTATTTTTTATTTGTTTGTGTGTGTCCACAGAGCCTCATGCTACAGTGTATGTGTGTTGATAAGATGACAACTGTGAGAGTCAGTCTCCCCTTGCACCACGTGCGTCCTGAGGGTCAGACTCAGGCCGATAGCCTTGACTGCAAGTGCTTTTACCGTCACCTAAGTAGGCAAAGACTTTAGTTTTTTAGGCAGGATTTCACTGTGTAGTCCCACTGGCCTAGAACTTGCAATTCTCATACTGCGGCCTTCCAAGTGCTAGGACTACAGGCATGTGCTACCATACCTATCTTAACAAAGTCTTAATTTTTTTAAATGTAACATATAGTCACATATATTTGGTCACGTTTTCCCCCTCCTCTCAGCCTCCACCCCCACAGTCCATCCATTTCATGTACTATACTGTTCCCTCCCTTCTAATCTATCAGATTTAGCATATCTGGTCTTATGTTGACATTCATGATGCATTTGGATTGGAGTTTTGTGCAAGGTGATAGATGCAGGTCTATTTCTAATCTATTCTATTCTACTTGTGTTGGCCAACTATTCCTGAGCATACAGCCTGCCTTGGGATGTGGTTAATTCTACGTTTAAAGAAAATAGATTTTTTTTTTTTTTTTTTTTTTTTTTTTACTTCTATCAATACCTCTCAGTTGCAAAAAGTTTTGTTGGCTAGGGGTGGGACTCTGCCCACTCCCCCCTCTCAATGCTGTGACTTTGTCTAGTTGGATCTTGTACAGGTCTTGCGGGTAGATGTACAGGTCTTAGTTAAGGTTTTTACTGTGATGACCAAAAGCAACTTGGGAAGGAAAGGGCTTGTTTGGCTTATGTATCCTGAATCATGATCCTCGTAAGGAAGCCAAGGTAGGGACTCAGACCCAACAGGAACCCGGAGGCAGGAGCTGATGCAGAGGCCATGAGGGGTGTTACTCACTGGCATGGTCCTCACGACTTGGTCTGCCTGCTCTCTATAGAACTCAGGTCCCAGGGGTGTTACAACCTACAGGGAATGGGCTGGGCCTCCCTCCATCAATCACTAGTTAAGAAAATGTTCTACAAGCTTGCCTACAGCCTGATCATATGAAGGCATTTTCTCAATTGAGGTTCTCTCATCTCAGATTAACATAATAGTAGCCAGGACAAGGGTGCTGTCACAGTCTCTGTGAGTTCATCTGTGTGTTAGCTCTGTTATATCTGGAAAACACTATCTGGAGTTTCCCACCACCTCTGGATCTTAAAATCTTCCATATTCCTCTGCAGCATAGATACTTGCGCCTTGAAGGGAGAAGTTGGATTAAAACATCCCATTTAGGGCTGACTGACAAAAAGTCTGACTCTTGGCACAGTATCTAGCTGCGGGTCTTTGTGTTAATTACAGTCTACTCCAAGAAAAAGCTTCGCTCTGAGGACTAAGTAGTGCATCAGTCTACGGTTTCAGCTGTATGCCATTAGTTGTTTTATTGCTGTGTTCACTTAGCAGAATAACTGTAGATTTCCCCTTGGGGTCCATGACCTATTGAGTCTCAAGTTCTTGGCCTCATTAACCATCTCAGGTATGAATTCCACCCCATGGAGCAGACCTGATAGCCAAGCCGAAGCTGGTTGGTTTATGCCACTGTAGCCTCAGCAGGTAGAGCTTGCAGCGGGTTGCTGCTGTAACGCTCAGGATTTGTAGCTGTGTGAGGTTGACTATTACTCTTCTCAGGCAGTATGCATGTTACCTTCTAGCACTGTAAACACTCGTCAGCAGCAGGGAAGCTCCTAGTTGAGCATCAGCTTCAATCTCCCCATGTTGGATGACGAAGCGTGTGGTGTCTTCAGGGTTAGGGCCTTACCATCAGGATTTCCAAAGAGTAACCCTCTGACATTTATATAGCTGATAAAGATTTTTTTCCATTCTTTAAGCTGTCTCTTTGCTTGATCGATGGTGTCCTTTGGTGTAAGAAGCTTTTTATCTTTTAATTGAGCTGTTTTCATGATGTCCAGTTTTTGAGTACTTTATATATTTTAGATATTAGCCCTTTATCAGATGTGTAGTTGGTAAAAATCTTTTCCCATTAGGTAGCCTGCTGCTTTGTCTGAATGACAGTGTCCTTTGCCATACGGAGGCTCCTCAGTTTCATGAGGTCCTGTTTATTAATTGTCAATCTTGGGGCCTGTGCTGATGGTGTTCTGTTTCAGAATTCTTTTCCTGTGCTAATGAGTTCAAGGCTATTCCCTCCTTTCTCATCTGTCAGATTCAGGGCATCTGGTCTTTTGCTGAGGTCTTTGATGCATGTGAATTGGAGTTTTCTGCACAATGGTAGGTACAAGTCTTTCTATTCTTGTACATGATGCTTATACTGGCTAGTTTTGTGTGTCAACTTGACACAGGCTGGAGTTATCACAGAGAAAGGAGCTTCAGTTGGGGAAGTGCCTCCATGAGATCCAGCTGTGGGGCATTTTCTCAATTAGTGATCAAGGGGGTAGGGCCCCTTGTGGGTGGTGCCATCCCTGGGCTGGAAGTCTTGGGTTCTATAAGAGAGCAGGCTGAGAAAGCCAGGGGAAGCAAGCCAATAAGAAACATCCCTCCATGGCCTCTGCATCAGCTCCTGCTTCCTGACCTGCTTGAGTTCCAGTCCTGACTTCTTCTGGTGATCAACAGCAATGTGGAAGTAAGCTGAATAAACCCTTTCCTCCCCAACTTGCTTCTTGGTCATGATGTTTGTGCAGGAATAGAAACCCTGACTAAGACATTGCTCTTCGGCATTAACCTTTTTTTCAAGTACAGAAGTTTTATACTTTTAGCTGTCATATGTAGGTTATGCTCCACTTTGATTTAATTTTTTTACATGGTGGAATATTTGTAAAAGTAAAGGCTCTGATTTGTTTGCAGGTGTATGTATGCTTCTAGTTGTTTCTTTCTTGGAAAAGTAGTCTGTTTTTGTTTGTTTGTTTGTTTTGTTTTGTTTTTGTACCCTGGTCTAATTCTGACACTCTAAACGGGTTCATTGATCCATGTCTTTCACTTTTGCACTGTCATAAAAGTTTCATAATAACTTCAAGATGGCAACTTTTCCCAACATTATTCTTTTAAAAATTTAAAAAGCCAGGTGTGGTGGCAATATGCCTTTATCCCAACACTTGGAAGGCAGAGACAGGTAGATCTCCACCAGCCTGGTCTACACAGTATATTCCAGGACAGACAGGGATACCTAGAAAAACCCTGTCTCAAAAATCCATGAAATAAGATAAAATAAAATAAAATAAAATAATAAACTATAGTTACATTCCTTCTTTTCCTTGTCCCTCCATTCTCTTCCACGTCCCCTGTTCCTCATTTCCTATCAAATTCATGGCTTCTTATTCTTTTTTTTTTAAGATTTATTTATTTCATGTATGTGAGTACACTGTCACTGTCTTCAGACACACCAGAAGAGGACATCAGATCACATTACAGATGTTTGTGAGCCACCATGTGCTTGCTGGGAATTGAACTCAGGACATTTGGAAGAGCAGTCAGTGCTCTTAACCGCGGAGCCATCTCTCCAGCCCCCTTATTCTTTAATTAATACAACATGCTTATTCTGTTTAGTGTTGCTTGTATGTATATGTTTTTAAGGCTGAACACTTGGTACTAGAAAGCCAATTAGGGGGCTGCTGCTAAAGTTCATTCTGAGGAGGAGACAGAAGCAATGTCTGTCCTTCCCCTGTGGTCCCAGTGGCAAACCAAGGCACAGTTCTGCCGATGTACACCCAGGCTCCAGCCCTTCTTCCAGCTGCTACATCCTTTTTGTCTCCTTCTCCTGCAGGGTCCCTGAGCCAGGGATGGGGTGGCACAGATGACTAACAATATTTCTCCTTGCCTTTCTATCCGGTCCCTCATCTCCAGACCATGGTTGTTTGGGGGTTGTTGGCATTTCTCCTACTATAAAACAGAAGTGAGGATAAAAGCAAGAAGCAGGAAATGGAAAAACATTCAAGCAGAGATGGACTGCAGTAGTAACCCATGACGGAGAATGCAAATGTGGGGAAGCACTGTAGCTGGGACATCACTGAGTCTGTCAACAGCGTGGGCTTCCCACTGGAGCCACAGTTGTCTGAATTCCCAGTACTAGACGTGAATCTCCCCCTGTGATTGGCCTTGAGTCTATTCAGAAAGCTGGGTCTGGCTATAACCACGTGTCCAGTGTTGTACTAGCTGACATTTCTCTATCACGAGGCATGCGTGAGCCACAGCTGAGTAGGACTTTGGGCCCTAATTCTCCCCAGCATTCTTAGTAGGGACTCTGGCACTTCAGAAGTTGCTCTTGGGGAGGGGAGACTTTGGACCCAGCCCCAGCTTTATTTCTCCTAGTCAGCAGCCAATGTAAATCGTCTTCAGCAACAGGATGTTACATCCAGGCCTGGAATGAAGCCCACTGTGGTGAGCGATCGCCTTCATGGTTTTAGGGCTCCTAGGGCCTCTGTGGCCAACAAATCCTAGTGAGGTTACAGCTTCTGGGTGCGTAGTCTTTAGCATTTACAGGCATGGGGCTTTGCAGACTCACCCCTATCACCTGGGTGGGTGTCATTGTGCCTTACTCAACTGTAAAGCTCCCAAGAATTCCACAGCAGCACCTGGCTTTCACCCACTTTGTGAACTAATGTTCCATGCTGGCTTCTTCAGCTGCACTCACATGTCTTTTAAATGAATCTCCCTTTGTGAACTAATGTCCCACGCTGGCTTCTTCTGCTGTACTCACATGTCTTTTAAATGAGTCTCCAAATCTGCAAAACACTTGAGGGTTAGCCCTGCTCTGTCTTTATGCAATAAAACCTTTCTACATAAGATGGGCAGACCCACCATCCCATAATGAGTAGTGAGACTATGGAGACAACCCTGGTGAAACATGTGAAAGTCGGTTGTCATCTGCTTTGAGCCATGTCAGGAGATCATGTGATCTCCTAAGGAGAACTAACTTAAATGTAAGGCCATGAGAAAGTCTTTCATGGATCGATTAAAGCTTTCCCTTAACTCCAGCAATCCCAGCACTGAATGTTCTCTGATTACCACGGTCTGTCACGCTAGGGGCCACTGTGGAGACCCCTGTCTGCATGCTGGTTCTTGGGCTTTCTTTGTATCGGAGGTTGGACTCATGGGGTATCTATCTTCTACATCAATCCATCTCTCATTGCTGCTTGACTCTTCCCATGGGTTTTAGATTTTAGGATTCCAGGAGGAGCTCTGCATCTCTGGTCTAATCTGGGTCCTCTGTCCTTTTTAGCTGTAAAAAACCAGGCCAGCCCTCAATTTCTGTCTCTTTTGTCTAGTTTACTCAGTAAGTGGGGGGCTAGTGCCAGAGCCAGGCAGCCTCCCACCCTTTCTCCCTGCATCCCTCTCTTATACTTGAGATCTCTTATTACCCATGGCAGTGGCTGGGGCCTCCGCAGCTGCTGGCTGACACCTCCATCCCCTATGTGCTACTCCCAGCTTGTCTTGTCTGCTCTGGATCTTTGGTGGTTGTCCTGGTTGGTTTTTTGTTAACAGGACACAAGCTAGAGTTATCTAAAAGAAGGGGACCCTCAATTGAGAAAATGCCTCCATCAGATGGCCTAGCCTGATATTGCTGGTGGTCAGGCTCACTGGGGGCAATGTCACCCTAGCCTCACCTTCCAAGTAACTGGGACGTCAGATCTTCATGATAAGTCTGGCTTAGTTAAAAGTTTTTTAATGTGTTAAATACATATAACATAGAAGTTTCTCTCATAGCCATTTCACCTGTATAGTTCAGCCTGTTTCAGTTTATTCTTTATAAAATATTTTTGCCTAATTACAATCTCCAGATGGATAGAAAAATAAGTGATTTTGCATATTATATCATCTACTTTTAATGGTTCTAATTTTTTATAGATTATCTGGGGGCTATTAAAGTTCAGTTACAGATATATATGTGTGTATACACACACACACACACACACACACACACACACACACACACATATACATACATACATACATGGTATTAGTAGATGTTGGTGTTAGCCAGGGTCCCATCACTATAAAAAAATACCCAAGAAAAATCAGTTTGTAAAGAGAAAAGGTTTTTCTTTGTTCAGAGGTTTGATTGGTTGGCTCCCTTGCCTTGGGCTTGTTGTGAGGCAGCCTGAGGTCATGGCAGAAGCTATTAGAGAGCGATACCACTTCCCTCATAGCTAGAAAGCAAAAAAGGGGAAGAGAAGGGCCAGGGTTTCAGAAACCCCTTTGAGGTCTTCAGTGACCCAAAGATCTCCCACAATGTCCAGCCTCTCAAGTGCCACCAAGGGACAGAATCCCTGGCCTGGGAGTCCCCCTCCAAGGGACACTGTAGCAGCACCCTACGTTAATTTAATCATGCCAGCTATATCCTGAGTATGCACAATCTTAGGGAGTCCCAGAATTCAGTCATTGTCAGAATCATGAGTGGGAAGGACCTGGGGCCTCTGATGTGTGGTAAAACCCAGAGCTGGAATTCTTCCTGTGCCCACTGTATGCCAGATGCAGTAAGGGACTTCTACACACGTCTTCCCACCCATGAGATAGAAGATGCTTGAATTAGTCAGAGTTCTCTAGAGGAACAGAATTGATAGAATGAGTATATATGTGTGTGTATATATACACACACATATATACATACAATACATACACACATATGTCTATATATATACATATATATATATACATGTGTATATATACATACATATATACATGTGTATATATATGTATATATGATTTATTAGAGTAGCTTATAGGCTGTAGTCCAACAGTGGCTGTCTACTAACAGGAAGCCCAAGGATTCAGTAGTTATTAATTTCCCAAGGCTAGATGTCTTAGCTGGTCTTCAGTATATGCCGAATCCCAAAGAAGTAGGCTCTAATGCCAGTGAAGGAATGGACTTGCTAGTGAGAGCAGTCAGGCAGAAGAGAGCAAGTTTCCTTCTTCCATGTCATTATACAGGCTGCCAGCAGAAGGTGTGACCCAGATTAAAGGTGGGATCTGTCCTCTTCAAATAATTTCATTAAGAAAAATCCCTCACAAGTATACCCAGCCACTTGGGTTTTAGTGTGGCTCTCTCTTTTTTTTTTTTGTAGTGTTACTTGGGGCTATTAAAGTTTAGTTACAGTAACATATACTGGGCATTAGTAGATGCTTGTATTAGCCAGGTTCCCATCTGTATAAAAAATCGGTTTATAAAGGTGTTCAAGTTGACAACCAAGAGTAACCATCCCAATGCTCTAGTTACCACACGTGGATCAGGCAGCTTGCCAAGGACAAACAAGGCTCAGAGGCAAGGCAGTGGCGTGTCCAGTTAGAAACCGCTCTGGTTTTCCGAGCCAGGGTGCAGTCAGCCCTGAACCCAAGCTTACCCCAGCTCCAGGGCAGCAGAGTGCAGAGGTGGCAGCCATCACTTAGCCCTCTTGGAACTTCAGTTTCTTTTTCTATACAGGATCTGTGGGTCACTGTGCTGCTTGTTTTGTGCAGCAATTCCTTTGTGGTTTGTAGCCAGGCCCTGCCAGAGAGGAGAGACCCAGAGACTGGGCGAGTGGGATCAGACACTTGTGGTAACTTGATACTGGTGCTGTATCCAAGCTGGGGACACTCACAGAGCCGCTGGCTACAATGGGTTGGAAATTAACAAAGCGGAGGGTGATAGCCACTACACACACACACACACACACACACACACACACACACACACCCGCCATGAAGTTTGTGAGACTTGGTGCTCGGGGACTGACTCTGTTCTGCCTCAGAACTCTTGTACCAGTAAGCCTGGGCTGTGGCTCCTCTGCCTGGAAGAAGTCTGGGGTCTCCCAGTTTCTTCAGCTTGCCTCATAGCAGACAGGGCTGAGAGCCGCAGGAGTGGGAAGGATGTATGCAGCCGGGTTGTTGTGAGGATAAGAAGGCAGTGGACATCAAGTACATGTACATTAGCAGCCCTGGTTTTCTGTCTTGTATTCTCACCTCTGTATCACCGCCAGCACCAGGGTCACCCGTGTCTTCTCCCTGGTGTGACCTCTGGTGGTGATTCCAACCCTACTCAGGTAAGCACTCCAGGGACTCAGCCCATCTACCACACATCTGCATCTTGACCTTGCTAAGCTATTTTATGAAACTAATGGGTTTCCTTGCAGTGGGGTACCTTTCTGGGAAAATGGCCAGTAGGGCCTGCGTGGCTTCACTGAGACCTTGGCCATAAAGCCTTCCCTGTCAGAGTGACCTCAGGCAGTCTGTCCAGAAAGGACTGTGTTCTTCATTGGCTCATTTGGTGATTTGGACAGGTATCCAAAGAGCCAAGGTCCCCGTCCTAAAGGATGACGGAGGCCACTGAGGCAGCTTGCAGGGATACGATAACACAGCTATGGTTGTGGTCATCATCTGGAAGGAGCAGGGGTGTGAAGGTAGAGGAGTGGGAAGCAGGAGTGAGATGTAGAGACTGCTTTAGGAACTTGCTGTGTCAGAAGTGTGTGTGTGTGTGTGTGTGTGTGTGTGTGTGTGTGTGTGTGTGTG
>JADRCD010190121.1:24453-50316 GCA_019843815.1 Montemys delectorum
TGTGTGTGTGTGTGTGTGTGTGTGTGTGTGTGTGTGTGTGTGTGTGTCATACGTGCATGTGTATGGTTAAAGGCCTGAAGAGGTAGAATCATCTGAAAATCAAGGTTGCCTTCGTGAGGCCTGGAGGCATGGGTAGGACAGGGTCAGGCCATGCAGCCCTGTTCTCCAAGCCCTTCCTGTACTAGAGGTCACTTGGAGCCACACGTAGTCTGCTCCAAGTCACGTAGGCCACAGCTGGAATGGACCTGCCTGAGGCTTTGCTGCGGGCCCATTAGTGACTACACAGCCTTTCCCTCTAGAGGTCATTCCATAGGAACTAGTGCGTGCTTACAACCATCTTCCTCCAGCTTCTGGCTGCTGTTTGTCCTCCAGGTGGGGCCAGAGGAATCTGGGGAAAGGCTCCGGTTCCCTTATGCTGGAAGCTGCCCCGACTAAAATCCATACCCATCTTGGTCCGTGAACAGACCAGGGAGGATATAGACGGATAACCAAGTGGCAAGATGCAGCTGCACGCAGGGCAGAGTGGCACAGCTGTGAACCCCAGGCCCAGGGCCCACTCATCCCTCTCCTGGTTCTCCTGACAGAATCAGACCCAGGCTGGTCAGGCCATGTCTGCTGCCAGCTTCACTGTGGTGGTGAGAAGCGGAAGGCTGTTTCCCAGTGTCCAAAGTGTTGTAGGAAAGGGAGGAGCTATTCAGGACCCCACAGCCACAGAGGGAAGTGTGGCCTGCTAGATTGCACACTGTTCTGTCAGTGATAGCTGTTACTCTTTCTGTCTGTCAGTCCTGCAGGCACCTGTGCTTTTCCTGTGTGCCCAGAGACATCAGCTGTCTACAGCATCCCTCTAACCCTGCCATCCCCCATACACACTTGCACTGGTGTGGCAACTTGTAACTCCTTGTAACTGTCCTCTCTCCCAGACTACTGCTCGGTTGCCCCTCCCCCTAGTATATCACACATGGTTTGAGTGCAACTGCCTCCGCTTTAATGCACCTGTCTCTTCCTAGCAGAGACACTGGGCAGATCCACTGGTTGTTTCTCTTGTGATTCAGTCACCTTACGGAGTCACTTAGCCCCCAAGACTCAGTGG
This sequence comes from Montemys delectorum, assembly GCA_019843815.1. Classification (NCBI taxonomy): domain Eukaryota; kingdom Metazoa; phylum Chordata; class Mammalia; order Rodentia; family Muridae; genus Montemys; species Montemys delectorum. Next base: position 25,544 of record JADRCD010190121.1, read on the forward strand.
CAGCCAGCATGACAGACCTTGTTGGAACACTGAGAGCATAGTAGTCTATGTAGCTCTGGCGATGTCAAGTCCTGGTCTGAGTTATGACCTTTCTGTAGTCTACAGGACAAGTGTGCAGGTACACGACTCCCAAGTGTCAAATTCCTGAGCACAGAGCTGCCAGAGCTGGCCATTGATATCTGCCTCCTTCGCCCCCGAGTGCTGGGGTCCTAGGCCGAACCATCTCCCAGTGCCATCTGACACTGTCACCTCCTCTGTTACCTCCAGTATGCCTGGGTGGAGAAGCACTTTGGCTCTGACTTTCTGGAGCAGATTGTGTTGACCAGAGACAAGACTGTGGTCTCTGCCGACCTTCTCATAGATGACCGGCCGGACGTCACAGGCAAGTGGGCTATGACAGGGATGGGGGGTGGTGGTGGAAGGGTGGATAGCATTGGGTGTATTCTCCCTTTTCCTAAATCCCTCCTCCTGGGGTCCCCTTAGCCCACCTCCCATCATCACCAGGTGTTTAGCAGTACCCAGCCAGGAGCTTCTTCCTAAAAGCTCTGTCTGCGCTGCAGGACAGGGCACCGTGGGACAGGGCACTACCGGAAGCTAGAATGTTCGTGCCCTATCCAGATTGAATTTAACCGGTTGACCTTCCGGATGCAAGCGAAGACCCAGCTTTGATTTTCAAACCTTTATGTTTAGTAGCTTCCAGCCCTCTTTTGCCCTGAGGTAGTTTGTGTAAGGAAATCACGGTATGGTGTCTCTGACTGACAGTGGCTTGGGCATATGTATTTGTCTTTTTTTTTTTTTTTTTTTCTGGTTCCAGCTCATGATCCCTTCCCAGAAAATAAGCAAACCAGTAACTTGGCTCACGTAGCTGACAAGGCAAGGCAGAGGGAGGGCCTTAGGTATGGTGACTTGAGAATTCTGTTAGTCAGTCCACACTGTTTCCTTCCTCCTGGAGTTGTTCTGCCTGGTTTTGCTACACTGGACAAAACCTCCTGGGAATTCTTATGAGTTGTCTGGACACATCAGTAGAAAAACACAGTTTCTAGCCTAAAGCTTGCTGAATGCCAGGGGAATCGTGCCTACCTGCCCCGTCCCTCTGTCTGTGTGTATGGGGCCAGCCTCTTCAACCAGTCTTCCAGAGGAGCTGGTAGGTTACAACCCAGAGGAGCAGTGTAGAAGGGGAGTGGTTCCAGTAACGGCAGGGTGTGCTAGCCAGGGCTTCCCGCTTGAGATAGCACAGGATGGGCACAGAAGTGGCCGGCAAGGCACAGCAGTGTATGCCCACAGAGCCCACTCAGCCTCACTCTGGGGACCGCTTCTCTCACCCTGTGCACAGTGCCTGTTTTGCCCTCATTCCTTCTGTAGGGCAGGCTAATGGAAGATCACTTTGTGGACAAAGAAACTGAATCAGCGGGCAGTGCTGGCGCACGCCTTTAATCCCAGCACTTGGGAGGCAGAGGCAGGTAGATTTCTGAGTTCGAGGCCAGCTTGGTCTACAGAGTGAGTTCCAGGACAGCCAGGGCTACACAGAGAAACCTTGTCTCAAAAAAACAAAAACAAAACAAACAAACAAACAAACAAAAAAACAAAAAAGAAAGAAAGAAAGAAAGAAAGAAAGAAAGAAAGAAAGAAAGAAACTGAGTCAGGTGAACACAACACCTACTCATGGAACTCTTGGTTTGGTCCCAGCAAACTACACCTAGCCCCTAGTCTCTAGTCTGAGCTGCTGCTTCCCTCCACAGGGGCTGAGCCACACCCCAGCTGGGAGCACATTCTCTTTACCTCCTGCCACAACTACCACCTACAGCTGCAGCCCCCTCGCCGCAGGCTGCACTCGTGGGCAGACGACTGGAAGGCCATCTTGGACAGCAAGCGGTTCCGCTGAGGCTTGTACTATGGCCCTATGGTGGTCCAGCATGGGGCTCACAGCTCACGACTGGACCGCAAACAGCCCACTGAGGCTGTGCTGCAGTTCCCGGGTACTTCCTGGAGGACCCCAGTGAACACTTTGGTCAGAACAACTGACACACTTCCCATCTTCCCCTAGCCCAGCAAGGCCTTAACCTGATATTGAGACCGGGCTAGAAGAAAGGCATGTGTTCCCAGACAAGTTGGTCTGATCTCAGGCAGAGGCCCCACACCACTGCCTCTCACTGCGTGCAATAGGGGTGTTCTCTGAGACATGGGAGTACCCCGGTCTAGGATCTGCAAGGCGAGGAGTGCCAGGGCCAGATGACAGAGGTTCCCCTGGCAGGCATGTGTCCCTCTACCTCTACCATAGAATCTTGTCCAACTTACCTACTTAGTCTTTCTGGCTTTCTGTGGTCACCAGGCTCTTTTGGGGGCCAACAGTGAGCCTCCCTATAGCTAGTGCTGTGGTCTCTTGATCCGGTATCCCTGGATCCCATTAGCGGCACAGAAAGGAGTCACAGCAGGCTCAAATATTTGTTGACGACATGAGAAATAAAATGCTACTCACACATAGCCTGTGCTGTGGCCTTTTCTAGAACCTGCCCCAGGGTCCTCTAGTGTGCCATCTGCTTGTGATGTAAGCATATGGGAGTCCCACACACTGATGAACAGGGCAGAGGTGGGCATAGCTCCCCATGTGGACTTTGTGTAGTACCATATGGGGACAAAGGCAAGATGGCCTGGATGGTGGCTGTCTTAGTCAGGGTTTCTATTCCTGCACAAACATCATGACCAAGAAGTAAGTTGGGGAGGGAAGGGTTTATTCAGCTTACTTCCACATGGCTGTTGATCACCAAAGGAAGTCAGGACTGGAACTCAAGCAGGTCAGGAAGCAGGAGCTGATGCAGAGGCCATGGAGGGATGTTTCTTACTGGTTTGCTTCTCTTGGCTTGCTCAGCCTGCTCTCTTATAGAACCCAAGACTTCCAGCCCAGGGATGGCACCACCCACAAGGGGCCCTACCCCCTTGATCACTAATTGAGAAAATGCCCCACAGCTGGGTCTCATGGCCGCATTTCCTCACCTGAAGCTCCCTTCTCTGTGATAACTCCAGCCTGTGTCAAGTCGGCACACAAAACCAGCCAGTACAGTGGCATTGCTGGCAGCCTGATGGTTTCTTTTGGTCCCATTCATCTGAGGGAGGCGCTGCTTCCCACTAGCACCCTCCCTCACACTTTATCCATTTTCTCCTCACCCTGCAGGTAGGCACAGGGCCCCGTCCCCACTCTTCTCCCAAGGCCAAGTTTCCATAAGACCTAGAAACTGCTGTTACAGCTGCAGCATTTGTTCCCTGTGAGTGGAACCTCTGGGTGGTGACGCCAGACCAACCACCTCCCAACTGTCTTCTTAATAGTTTGAAAAGCAGTACCCTCGAAGGCCAGTTGCTAAACTGTGGCTTGAGATGGGCACCGTGACACATGCCCGGTTCCCAGCACTTAGGTTGAGGTAGGAGTATTATAGTGAGCTCAAGATCAGCCTGGGCTACACAGTCAGTCTAGACTGGTTATATAGCAAAAGCCCTATCTAAAAACATTTAAAGCAAGCTCCCCAATTTGTTTCTGGACCTTCACAATGAGCCTTCATGTTCTGCATTTCGGTACCTATGGCAGGTGATCTTCAGATTGCCTGGGGACTGGGTTAGGTAGAGAAAAGGACAAGGACGGGGCTGGCCAGGGATTCCATTTTCCATCCTTTAGTCTTAAGCGCCCAGCTCCATCACCCAGGCTAGGTAGGGAAGTCACCAACCAGACTAGAGAAAGATGGCCCAGGAACCCACTGCCTATCCTGGGCTCCTCTTGTCTTGGCCATATGTCACTTTCCATAGTCCTGCTCCATTGTTGCTCCTTGGACTGGTTAGGGGCCCTGCCAATGTCTTACTGCAAACATGTGACAGTTGTATCACTTGATTCTGGAACTCTAGCACTAGCAGGACAGTGACTGGTAATGCCTTTTCCCGGGTCAGCTGGAAGAAAGCCAGTCCCTAGAGAGTGGGCTTCCTACCTCCTCCAGAGTGCCTTTGCGATCTCGACACACAAATCACTGTTAAGCCACAACCTGTCCTTTCTTGTTCATCCCCAAGATTACACATTAATATGGACATTATAGTGTAAGATAGTTTCAAGCTTAAAAGCCCTACAACAGTCTTACAAATTCAGATGATTTGAAAAAATTTCAAAGTCTCTTTTAAAATCCAAAGTCTCAACTGTGGAATCCTATAAAATAAAAATCAAGTTAAATAATGTATTTTTTTAAGAAGGAAGAATCAGGACATGGTCACAATCTGAACAAAGCGAAACAAAACTCCAACTTTAAAAATTCAGTATCCAATGTCTCTGTCCAAGACTCTCCTGCGCTCCTTCGAAGGCTTGGCTCACTTTTCCAGCTCCGCCCTCTGCAGCACACACCGCTTGTCTTCTAGGCTCCAGCTGGGTCCACTCCACTGCTGCTCCTGTTCTTGGTGGTGACATCCCAGAATGCTGGGGTCTCCTGCTGCAACTGGGCTGCACTTTTACCAGTAGCCTCTACTGGGCTCTCTCCATGGTGCCAAGCCTCAACTTTCTCCATGAAAGTTTCTATCCAGGGGGCTTCGACAGCTGCGCCTTCACTAGTGGCCTCTCAAGTGCCAGGCTTCCGTTGCTCTCCATGGTCCCTTCATGCACTTGGGAGACTGTTACCCATGACCAAGTTTCACTGCCAGTGAGGTACGGCCCCAGGCTACCTCTGGAACAGAGCATCGGTGTGCTGACTCTGAGAAAACACTTCCCAGAACATTCCACCTCAGTGCCTCTGTCTCTTCTTAATCACTGCTAAGCTAATTTATCCCCAGATGACCAACATCCATTGTTCCAGCAAAGCAAAGGTTTTACTTTAGTGCTTCTGGTCTCTTGTCAGTCACAGCCAGTTCTTCAGCCCCAACTGACCAGACATCAGATTCTTCGCACAAAAGGCCCAGTGGAGTCTTCGCTTCCCTCTGAAACTTCACAAGCCATCATACCCTCCTCTCCCGGTACCAGCTTGTCTTGGGGTCTAATGACTAAAGCAAGGTGGGGAGGAGAGAGTTTACTTGTGTGCATCTCATAGTCCATCAGTGAAGGAAATCGGAAGAAATGCAACAGGGCAGGAACCTGGAGACAGGAGCTGACGCAGAGGCCTTGGAGGGGTAGCTTGTTCCCTGTGGCTTGCTCAGCCTGCTTTCTTTCAGATCCCAGGACCACCATTCCAGGGATGGCACAACCCACAATGGGCTAGGCCCTCCCGCATTGGTCACTAATTAAGAAAATGCCCTACAGATAGATCTTATGTGGACATTTTCTGAATTGAGTTTCTCTCCTTTTACATAACTCTAGCTTGTGTCAAGTTGACATAAAACTAGCCACCATATCTGCTGAGGTTTGCAGCGCTATCTGGGTTTCTCCCTCCTACCTCCCGCTCAGGGAGTTTGTGGCGTCTGGGGCCCTTCATAGAGTGGCCTAGCACCCCAGTCTCTACTAGTCCTCCTGTTTGTACTAGGGTTGAGAGTTGCATTTGACCAACCCCATGGTGATCCAGGAGGACCTGGAGGCTCTCGTCACTAGTTAGGGACACTCATAAAAGGCAGCCTTAGGCAAGCGCCTTTAGAGCCCAAGGCTCTGCTACCCTTCCAACAAATGGCTCTCCCTGTCTGGGAGGCTCCAGTAGGTATGAGGAGGCCCCAACTTCTTGTCTGTCCTTGCAGAAACACAGTGAGAGTTATGCACTGGATCCTTCTGGAGGTGCCCCAGGAGTCTGAAAGCTGTCCCTGAAACATGGGCATCAAATGGCTGTGTTTATCTGCTGGGATTCTGTACCCAAGGAGCACAAGGGCTAGTGCTGCCTCGTCAGTGTGGTCAAGGAGGAGCTGCCAGTTAGATTCCTGAGTATGGCTCATCAGACAAGCAGCCATCAAGCAACCATGGCTGACGACTGGCAGGGGAAGTAGAAGCACCCACTCTCTTTCTCTGCCCAATGTTGTGCCTTCTTTTAAAAATGACTCTAGGTGAGATGGCTCAGTGGGTAAGAGCACTGACTGTTCTTCCGAAGGTCCTGAGTTCAAATCCCAGCAACCACATGGCGGCTCACAACCACCCATAATGATATCTGACGCCCTCTTCTGGTGCGTCAGAAGACAGTTACAGTGTACTTATTTAAAATAATAAATATTTTTAAAAAATGACTCTATAGGCTAAAAACACATGGAAACCACATATAAACGGCCTCCCCAGTGAATGTATCTGGTGTATGAAAAATCCTTGATTAGATCTGCTTGGATGTACAGATTGGGTTTCACAAAAGGTCAGTAACAACCAAGCTACTCGCCACTTAATGAATGGCTGTCTGCACAGAGGACTTCTAGACCTAATGCAAACTCCAAGAATCTCTTAATTAGTACGACTGCTGGGCAAATTCTAGTGGTTCTCAACCTGTGGGTCATGACCCCAGGCAACTTATCAGAAATTTACATTGTGATTCATAATAGTAGCAAAATTACAGTTATGAAGTAGCCACAACATAATTTTATGGTGTGGGGAGGGGTCACCACAGCATGAGGAACTGTATTAAAGGAAGGTTGAGAACTGCTGAGTGAAACAAATCTGACAGAGGACCTACAGTTTGTAGAGATGGCCACTTGATGGCGCCAGAGGACTGGCTCTAGGACCTTGGAGCCCTTTGTACCTCCCTGGAGCCTGGAGTCATCCCTGGGAAGCCTCAGCTTGTTGCTCCCAAGCACCAGCATTTCTCTCTGACCTCTGCACCTTCTGGGCTGAGTCTTGGGACCTCAGGCACTGTCGTCTGAGCACTGGGATATGAGTCATGTCAGCTGATACCCCCACTGAGAAGAGCCTGGCACAATGGGATGTGTCAGCCTCCACACTCAGCAGAGTGCAGTTCTTTCCTGCACAGGCTCCACCTCCAGCCTGGAGCCTCCGTTTTCCTTTCCCACTGACCCCAGGCCTATCTTGTCCTCAGGCCCTGCCAGTGGTCACCCTCTAGAGCCCCAGCCTTATGACCACGTACAGTCCTAACTCCACAGGACTCCAGGGGGAGAGGTGCTATCTTATGCAGCAAGGAGAAGAGAGTCTAGGGAAGAGGGCAGAAGAGCCCAGTGCTTCCTGAGCAGATGCTGTGCTGTGGTAGCCTAAGTTTCCCCAAGTGACTATGAAGCAAGGATAAGATCAAAAGAGGAGGAAAGGTTTATTTTTGGTTTATTAGGGACACAGACCAAAGGTTTTAGCCCATGGTCTATTGATCCTTTTGCCGTTGGGCCTGGGATGAAGAAGAGCATCGTGGTAGGATCACTCCATGGAGCAAAAGTGTTTACTTTGTGCCTTAGGTGTGAAAAGACAGGTGAAAAGAAGAGATGAGGGTCCCTTTGAGTATCCCTCCCAATGACCTAACTCCCTTCCATGCCCTACAAGTCATCCCTGCCATATTACCAGCAGGACCACACCTTCAACCTTCGTCTTGGGATGGGGGTACTTTTACAATAAAAGCTAAGGCCCACACTGACAGACTGAGCTGAGCTTTCCCATCACCAAGCACACACACAGCCAAGCAGAGAACACAAGTATGGTATGACTGTTTACTTTTTCGCTGTTGTTCGTTGTTTTTGTTTTTCAGACACGCTTTCCCTGTGTAGGCCTGGATGTCCTGGGATTTGCTCTGTAGACCAGGCTGGGCTTGACCTCAGAGATCCGCCTGCTCTGAGCACAACACCCAGTACAATGTCTGTTTTGTAGGGGTAGGAAGAAGGTGTGGGTACTCTGCTTGAAGAAGCAGGCAGTGATCCAGAGGCTGGTGACCTCCAGGGACAATGACAGTTTGAGCACAGAGTCTGTGGTACTGTTGGTGGGATGCTGGCTGGTCTAGAAGTGGAGACAGCAGGAGCAATATGACACTCCTGCATGCACGTATGGATTCTGAGAGTGAGATGTGCTCATCTAGGCACCACTGAGTTTATCCTATGGAAAAAAGGATTGGACATCCCCAGAAGGTAAGAACCAAATCAGAAATGGAGCAACATTGGCAGGTGCCAAGAAAGGAACAGAGGTACCTGCACACAGCTTATGGTAAGGCAAAGTGCAGGTGCCAGTGGGAGCGAGAGGTAAGAGTATCTGTGGCCAAGGCAGGGGCCACAGATACTGGGAAGAAGAAAGAAGAGAAAACCTGGCCCAGTTCCTTAGAGAAGACAACCCATGCCATGGAGGGAGTGAGGGGCCCTCCCCTTTCTTGACCCCCTTTCTCCCTCCTTGGTCCCACTTGGAAATCCTCCCTTGGGTGGGCTCTTTCCCCCATGCACTTTTCTTCCTGTAATTTGTTAGTAATTTGTCACCCATTTAAGGTCCTGGAGTGGGAAAACTCCCAGGAGCAAGAAGCAGCCCCTCTTACAGGGTCCTATCTCTGCTTTCCTAGTAGGTTTAAATTATCTAGACCCTCCTTTACCTCCTGCTAGGAACGATGCCAGCTGCAAGCACATTTCAACCAAACACATTCAGATCAAACAAGGGACTTAAGATAGTGGAGGCTTTTCTTGGGGGTGGGGAGGGCTTGCAGAGGGGAGATGTCTGTAAGGATCAGAAACTACCATCCATTTACAAGACAGGAGGGGGTGGGGAGGAAGGTTGTGGGCTCTTCTGGCCTGCAATAGGCCATTGCTGGGGTGACTGGTGAGGTGAAGAATGGAAGATGATTGATAAACACCTCAGGGGGAGGGCGAATATGATCAAAATACATTGCATAGAATTTCAGAGAATTAATAACATTCTATTTTAAAATAGATTCCCATCTCTTCTGGCCATTGTCTGGTCTGCAGTGGTGGGGATGAGAAGCAGGCAAGCAAGTTACTTTAATTCTGGAGTACTAATTATGGTGGTTAAAGGAAATAAACTATCACTATTTAACCAAAATGGGGGAGGGTTTTTTTTAAAAAATGGCTTGGTCTTGGCTATCAACCACAGTGAATGACAGGCAGCTGGGTTCAAAGCAAGAGAAGTGGACACAAGGACGGGGAGTTTATTCGACCAGAGTAAGAATTCAGAACAGGTGTAATAGTGCCCTCTGAGAGAAGCACAGAACAGCATCCTCAATAGATCACGACTCACAGTGGAGACTGGGACAATTAAAACCTGATCGCTAAAAGGCCTCAGGAAACGGGCTGAGCAACAGCATGAACACCTCTGAAGAGATGAACCGTCAGGAGCCTGAGCCGAAGACTTCTAAAATGCAGCATAAAGGGGGTTGGAAGAGGAGGAGACTCGGAGGACAGAGCAAAAGCATTTTTCTTACTCCAGAAGACCGTGCCCCAAAGAGCACAGAGCTAACCCTGATGGTACCGCCGTGCCCTGAGCCAGGGTCAATGCATGAATAGAGATTTTATACTGGATACATATGTTGAACTTTTACAATTTGAGGACAAAATAATTGTAAGCATTTCCAGACAGCCTCTCCCCACCCCCCAAAAAAGGAAAGGAAAGAGAAAAAAATGAGAAACTTTTATCTTCAAAATACAAAGGAAAATAATTTCAGACTCAATCTCTAAATGGAGCCAAATATAAGGAGAAACCCCCCGGATGGCTGTAGAGAGGGCTCAGCTTTTTGTTTATTTCTCAAGACAGGTTTCTCTGTGTAGCCTTGACTGTCCTGGAACTCCCTCTATAGACCAGGCTTGCCTGGAACTCAAAAAAATCTACCTGCCTCTGCCTCCAGAGTGGGTTTAAAGGTATCCAGTGCCATCACCCAGCAAAATGGCTCCGCTTTTAAGAGCATGAACTACTCTTCCAGAGGACCTGCGTTCTATTCTTAACATCATGTCAGATGGCTTACAACTTTCTGTAACCCCTGCTCCAGGAGCATCTCAATCTTCTGGCCTCTGTGGGTACCTGTACCCACATGAACATATCTACACACACACACGCATGCACACACACATACACACGCACACACACACTTACACACGTACACACACAAACACACACATACACACGTACACGCACACACAAACATACACACACACATACACACATGCACACATACACACACAAGTAATACAAGAAAAACATGAGTGGAACCATGTGACTCTGTCAGTTCCTTTTTTCCATTTTTAAATTTTTATGTGAGTGTTTTGTCTGCAGGTATATCTGGGCACCACATGTGTGCCTGGTGCCCACAGAGGCTAGAAGGAGGCATTAGAATCCCTGGGACTAGATTTATGTACGGTTTTGACCTGCCTTATGGGTACTAAGAGTTGAATCCAGGTCCTATGGAAGAGCAGACAGTGTGCGCTCTTAACCACTGAGCCATCTCTTCAGCTCTTGATAAAGTTCCCTTTTGAATGAGTTACCAAGTTATGAACTCTAGCAAGAAGGAAAAGAAGCTGTTAGATGCCTCACCCACTTCATGAATTCAGCCATCATAGGTAAAATAAGGTCTCTACGGGTTTTTCTACCCTAGTCCTATGTACCGTAATTTGCTATCTTGCATAGTATCTCAATACTATGTATTGAGTCCCAAATGCCAGAGGCTGACGTATGAGGGGACCCGCTGCATCCATTGGGCCTGAATATGCACTCATGTTACTCCTTGTGAGTACCTGGCTTCAGTTCTGGCCCCGAGGCTTAAAGATCAGGCCCCTAATGGGAGAGACCTTGCCCTATATTAACCGTTCTGTGATTTTGTGATGTCATGGGCTCCTTTCCTTCTAATTATGATTTGACACCTTCAGACTGTCCATTTGTGCAGTTGTCTGCTCTGTAGACGCTTGCTGGTCACCCCATAAACCGAGCCTGGCCCCAGGATCCCTGTGTGTGGCTCCAGCCCCACATCACACTGGCCATCTCTGCTGAGTTGTGCTCTGGATAGGACGGTGGGCCAGCACCACGATTCCTGCTGCTGGGGGGGGGGGGGCGCGTGTGCTGACATCCGTTGACTAGGTTATGGACTTTGTTCATGTTCAATGTCAACAGGGAGCCAGGGTATGAGTGGGAATGGAGTGGGGCTTCCTGGAGAAGGGCTGTGACCTCAGTTCCTATCACCTACTCAGCCTGTTTCCTGACACAGTCTGATGTCAGGTTCCACCGGCTTTGGCTTCCAGCCCATATGCTGTCAGTGGTTGCTGGAGCTTGGGTCAGCTTCATGTTGAGCAACTGCCCAACCGGCCCGAGGCTCTCAGCTGAGGTAGATACCCCTTGTGGGTGCAAAGCCAAGTCCTCATCTCTACCTCCTGCCTAGCCCAGCTTTTCTGGCCTCACCAGCTCCTTAACCACCTCCTTGGAGCCTGTATCCCACCACAAAGCCTCCACACTATGCTTCCTTCCTCCAGAGGCTGAGCTGGGCTGACCTGGGTACAGGCTGCCCTTTTCCAGTGTCTGAACATCAGGTCTTTCTTAAATGACATCCTCTGCCTAAACTTGGACCTCTCTACCTCCGGCTTTGGGGCCACCACTTGCAACTCTCCTTCATTTGGGGGGAAAAGGCTATGTCCCTAACCCCTAAGATCCCAAAGGAGCAGAGATGGAGATGAAGAAGACAGACGGACGGATATTTAAATAGGACATAAGAGAAAGGGGAATTTACAGGGCAGGGTCAAGGGCCATGAGGGAAGGGCACAATTCAGGAAGCTCACGCAGCCCTTTGCAGAAGAGTGGGCCAGTGGGGAGGGGTAGAGGAGCGTGGTGATGGTACCCCAGCCTCCTGTGACAGTAACACCCCCACCTTCCCAAAAACTATAAGCATTCTGAAGGCATCACTCCTAGCCTTCCGCGGCCACACAGAGATATCCTTGTGATAACGCAGGCAGTGTTTTAAACAGCTGTAGCCATCGGCAGCTGGTCTCACATGGAGGAGCCCCAGAGCCACATGAAAACAGGAGCCTGCAGCCACGACTAGCCCTGGATTCTTGAGAAAAACTTCTTGAGGAGAAAGGAGGGCATTTAAAGGACCAAGGCAGGTGGATGGAGAGCACAGGGCTTGGGGTTCTCCTGGGCGATATGGCACCAGAAGCTTGGGGGGTTCCGGAAGTATGGGGCGGGGTTTCCGGACGCATGGTGGGCTTCTGGAAAAGGCAGACATGCTTAGAGGCAGTAAGCAGCCTTTCCTGGAGCTTCTGGCCGTCCGTTCAGGTCTGCAGCCTGCGTATTAGTCCCTGTTTCCCTCCTTGCAGGTTTCCTCTCTCTGGGGCCCCAGGAAGTAGCTGGTGGCTCTGCCTGGCCATTAATTCACCCATTTTGTCCTTCCCCAGGCTCTGAACCCTATGCTGAATATTCAGAGTGGCTGCCTGATTTACCCCTGCCTGCGTTTGAGTGGTTCTATTTATAAAGCCCCAAGGATAGCTGACGAAAACCGTGAAGAAGAAACAAATCTTTCAGAGTTTAAAGGCACTATGCCAGCTGTTTGTTTGGAAAATAGGATGACGTCTATTCTCAGTTCCCTGCCTTCCCCCGGGACTGGGGAAGTCAGATTAGACTCAGGCTTTGCTACTCATCCGCAATAGCTGGACCACACATCGTGTCCTTCTGTACCCACGACTTCAGAAACATTGATTCTCCTTTGCTGACCTTGGATATTGAAGGATGTTCTCCCTGCAGAGCACTGCAAATCCTTCCTGGGTTCTTTTGGCTAAGGCACCATGTCTTAGTGTTCTAGTGCTGCGAAGTGACATCATGACCACTGTAAGTCTTATAAAGGAAAACATTTCATTGGGGCTGGCTTAGTTTCAGAAGTTGAGTCCATTATTCTCCTGGCAGGGAGCACGGTGGCATGCAGGCAGACATGGTGCTGGAGAAGGAGTTGAGAGTTCTGCAACCAGATTACAGGTAGCAGGAAGAGACAGAACCACTGGGCCTAGCTTGAGCATTTGAAACCTTAAAACCACACTTCCTCCAACAAGACCACAGCTCCTAATCCTTCTCAAATGGTGCTACTCCCTAATGCTCAAATACATGAGCCTATGGGGGCTATTTTTATTCACCCCCTCCCAATAGAACTCCACTTTTTCCCTGGAGGAGAGTCCTGCTAGGCCCTTTGTTGTGGGTTGGGGAAGTCTTGGGAATGGGAACCTGCAGCTCATGTGATGCTGTGTAAAGCTTTATGCTTACATCTGGGAAAGGGGTGTTGCCTTCCTGGTCATTTTCTGTGTGGCACATCTTCCACGGCTGACCCTTGACTTGCTGTAAGGTGTGATGTGTTGTATTTACTTCACCAAACAGAGTGACTTTGAAGTCTCAGTTTGGTGTCTTTCCAGGCTGGTGCTAAATGCTCCTACCTTCTTTTGAGATGCTGGTGGAGAGTGGTCCCACAGCTTCCAGGCAGCTGTGTATGATAGCCAGGGTGATCAACCAGTTGTAGTGTGTGGCTGAACATGCATGTAGGTGAATTGTGGTGGTTTGAATAGGAATGGCCCAAGTAGGCTCATATGTTCTACAGTTGGTGGAGCTTTTGGGGAGGAATTAGGAGATGTGGGCTTGTTGAAGGATTCCGTGTGCGTGTGTGTGTGTGTGTGTGTGTGTGTGTGTGTGTGTGTGGTGTGTTCTCTCTCTCTCTCCTACTTGTGGATCAGGATGTGAGCTCTCTGCAGTCATGGATGCTAACCTTCAGAGGCCATAAGCTAAAGTAAACACTTTATAAGATGCCTTGGTCATGGTGTTTTATCACAGCTATAGAAAAGTCACTTTAAGACAGAAGTTGGCACCAAGGAATGGGCTGTTGTTGTGTCCTGACCATGCTCTTTATTAGAGGAATGTAGAAGACTTTGAGACTTTGGACTAGGAACGCAGTTGAGTGTTATAAATGGGATTTAATGAGCCATCACAGTAGGAACTTGGAAAGACAGTGAGTAGTGATAAGAGACACATTGATTATGGGGGCTCAACTCAAGGTTTCAAAGGGAATCAGGGCTAGCAAGTGCTACAGAGGCCATTCTTGTGATATTTGGACAAATATGGCTTTCTGCCTTGTCCTAACAATTTTCCTGAGGCTAAATTGAAAGCTTTAGACTAATTTCCTTAGTGGGGGGGATTTCGAGACAGCCTAATATTAACTCTGTCAAGTGGCTATTAGTGATCACTGTTATGCAAGTCTACCATGAAAGGGAACAACTTGGACAAAAAGAAATACAAAATGTACAGTTTGAGGAGGAAAAATAATGCCAGGAAATTTAATATTAGCACCAAGGCTTGTTCTGAAAGAGGTGAAAAGATTAGAGGCCTGATGCAAAACGGAATCAGGGGAGTGGTGTCCTCAGGCAAGGCCCCACCCAGCTGAGCTTCCAATTTGGAAAAAAGAAAGTCCTGAGGGATTTTCTGTTCCTAAAGAGCAACAAAGGAAATCTGCTGCACGTGTAACTCCGGCTCCAGGCTCCAGGCTCCATCCAAAGCAGGCTCAAACCTGGCACTGTTATCCAGGTTCTCTGCCATTTATGAATGATATATGAGCAGAGGGGCTGTGGAATCTCTTCTGCAGTCCAGGGAAGCTACTGAAGCCAGTTGTGTATCAGGAGAGTCCCTTCATGGATGCCCCGAGAGGCGATGGCGTGAAGCTGGGAAGATGAAGCCTTGATTGTGTTGGAGGCCCTAGGATGATGCAGGTTCTAGAGCCACGGGCTGGCTGTCAGGGAATGCTGTACACAGGGAGCAGAACCATCCCGAGAGAGAGAGAGAGAGAGAGAGAGAGAGAGAGAGAGAGAGAGAGAGACATAAATTGTGGGCAGCAAAAAGCTGGAAAAGCAGAGCCATCTAAGCTCTTTGATGTCAGACATGGAGCTACAGGATTTGGGGTTTGCCCTGCTGGGATTCAGCCCTGCTTTGATCCACTATGCTTAGATATCTTCCTTTTGAAGTGGTAATGTATATTCTGTGCCATCGTATGTTGAAAGTATATGATTTGCTTTTGGATTTTATAGGGGATTACAACTAAGAGATTGCCTTGAGTCTCAGAAGAGGTGTTGGACTTTTAAACAGGCCTAGACTGTGAAAGACTTTTGAAGTTGGACTAAATCTATTCCTCATTATGATATGGTCACAAGCCACTGAGGTCAGGGAGTGGATTGTGGTGGTATAATAGAGACGCCCCCCCCCCCCCCGCATAGGCTCATAAGTTGGAATACTTGGTTCATAGTCAGTGGAACTGTTTGGGAAGGATTAGGAGGTGTGGACTCGTTCAAGGAGGTGTGTCACTGGGGGCAGGCCTGGGGTTTCTTTTTTTTTTCTTTTTTCTTATTTTCTTTTTTCTTTTTTTCTTTCTTTCTTTTTTCCCCCCAGAGACATGGTTTCTCTGTGTTGCCCTGGCTGTCCTGGAACTCACTCTGTAGACCAGGCTGGCCGCGAACTCAGAAATCCACCTGCCTCTGCCTCCCAAGTGCTGGGATTAAAGGCGTGCCCCACCACTGCCCGTCAAAGGGTTTCTTAATGCTTGCCTTCTGTGCCTCCTACTTTGAAGGGGTCTCTGCAGGCGTCAGGTAAGTAAGGGAACCAGGAAGAGATGAGAATGAAAACTCAGTTCAGATTGATCTGAATCAAGACTTCAGGGAGTGTAATACCAGCAGGTTCGTTGTCAGCATATTCAAAACAGTATAATTTGGGGAAAAAAAAGTTTCCTGGTATAATACAGTCCCTGACACAAGAAAGCATAGTCACACTGAACCTATACTCGGGGTCCATGTCATTTCTTCCTAGAAAACAGTTTCTAGAGATAGACTACCTATACTAGCTTAAGGGCCTGAGGAAGGATCTGGCCTGGTCTCAGTCATTTGTGAGAAGATGAGGTCATGGAAGCTGTACCCTGGAGTCCTGCCCTCAGTTTACCTTTCACCTTCTGTGTCCTCTAGCATATCCCAAGGTCATCTGTAGCTGGGGTACAGGCAGAAAAGAATAATGCCTGGAATCTCAGGCAAGGCTCTTTGTCCCTCCTACCGTCCTCCTACTTAGGAATGTTAAGTTTTCATTACTGACAGTAAACTCAACTATCAATGTATCAGTTTTGTTCATTTAGTTGCCATGGATACCAGACTGAAGTTATCTTTACCCTAAGAAAGGGATAAGATTCATCACCTTATGGCCAGGGGAATGGGAAAACCACAATACAGTACCACTCTGCCTGTGAAGAAAACTAGGGTATTTGGAGCTTCCTGGGGAGGCGGGGGGAGTAGAGATGGGTTTAGGTGTAGCCAGCAGCAATATCCTGTCCAGCCAATTAGGGTGATAAAGGGGTTAAAATGAAGCAGCATAGTGGCTTTTGCTGATTGTCAGGATTGTGGGTCACCTCAGACAAGCCTCTGGGAATACCCGATTAGGTTAATGGAAGCGAAAAGACACATGCTGACTGGGAACATCTTCATTCTGTGGAGTAGAGCTCTGGACTAAATACAAAAGAAGAACTTGATATGGAAATCGTTTTTTTTTTTTCTCTCTCTACTTCATGACTGTGGCAGTAGCGGGACCAGTCATCTAAGCTGCTTCAAACTCATCGCCTTGACTTCTCCACCATGGTGGACTGTACCTTTGGACTGTGAGCTGGAACTTCTCCCTTAAATTGCTTTTGTCAGACTATTATAACACAGCGACAGGAAGAGAAGCATGGCCTCACACACCTTTGCTAGTGTTGTAAAATCATGATGGCAGCTGTCAGCTGGGCACTTTCACCTCACTGTGTCAGCTCACCCTCATTGTAAACCAAAAGTGGGCGTGGTTGCCAGAGGAGACATAGGCATCAGAGAAGCTACCCAGTTGGCATGAACCAAAACCAGACCTGTCATTCTCAGGGCCTTGCTCCATATCACTGTGTTCAGCTTCCTAGAGCTCCCATGGGGATGGAAGGCAGGTAACAGGAGGAGAGTGAGTGGCTCCGCTTCTTTGTCTGTAAAATTGGGTTGTGACTCTCCCTGGAGAGTCCTTGTAGAGATCACGTCTCCAGTAGTCCATGGCGCATCCATGACCTAACCCCTGCCATGACGTTGTACGTCCTAAAGTCATTGCAACCATTAATCTCTGGAGAGTCTGAGTTCAGGTTGAAGTGCCCCCAGGGTAGGCTCCTGGGTTGGGAGACCCTCCTGTGATAGGTCTGGTCTGAGGGAAGACCCAGGGTGGACTTCTGGGTGGAACAAGAAAAGCTTAGGGAGGTTTCTTCCAGACCCAGTCCTCTAGGATTTTGTATACACAGTATGTGTTATCTAGTCCATAATGAATTATTTTTAAAACACCAAGAACTGGGCTGGCAAGGTGGCTCGAAGGATAAAGGTGTTTGCCACCAAACTTACAGCCTGAGTTTGATTCCCAAGACCCACATGGTGTAAGTAAAGACCTGACACCCACAAGTTATTTTCTGACCTGTGACTGATAAGTCACAGGAGTGCTCCCCATATATATATATATATATATATATATATATATATATATATGTAAAATAAAAGTAAGCAAGTAAAAACCCACCGGTGACCACAAAGCACCTGTGCATAAGTATTCACAGCTGCACGGTAGCCGAGAGGTGGAAATGGCCACATAACCATCTTCAGGTACCTGCACATCTTCAGGTACCTTCAGGATGAGAAGTGTAGGACAATTCAACTCAGGAAGGAGGGAGATGCTGTCACATGTCCTAACAAGGGTGAACCTTGAGAATGCTGATTAATAAAATGTGCCAATCACAAAAGGAGAGACACTGTAAAATTCCGTTCATATGAGATATACTGTTTTGGTTCATCTTCACACTTCAACTTGACTGGATTTGGAATCACTATGGAAACACATCTTGGGGTGTGTCTATGATGGCTTCTTCAGAAATATTAACTGAAGAGGGAAGACTGATCCTGAATATGGTGGTATTATCAGTGTACTGGGGTTCCAGGCTGAATAAGATGAAAAAGGACCCGAGAATAGCCTGTATCTCTCTCTGTCCTGACTGTGGACCGTGTCACTAGCCTCCTCATGTTCCTGCCACCATGCACCACATGGGTCGTGAAGGACCGCATCCCCTTGACAGTGAGCCAAAGTAAACTGTATCACCCTTAAGATGCTTGTCAGATGCCTCGGTCATTGCAGTGAGGGGTGCAATTATCACAGGCACACATAGGCACTCCAGAATGAGGGGAGAGACTGCTGGTGCTTGGAGCCGAGGGGAGCAGAAGGGTGAAGATTCTGATGAGCTTGTGAAAAGCTCCAGAATTTACCTGTTGTCTACGTGAAGGCCGTCAACACACATGTCCATGTCCTTTCTTTTCTTCCACTACTCAGCTTTGACCCATAGCTCTAGGCTTGCAGAGAATGTGCTCTGACCCTAAGCCAGTCATCTCAGCCTGAAGTATGCACTTTAAGCAAGACAATTACATGGTTAGGGAATTAATCACACAGTCACTGTTCTGGTGTAGTGGTACAGGCATGTAATGATCTCAGTTTCTTGAACGGCTGAGGCAGGAGGATTGCTTAAATAAAACAATTGCAAGATGGTAGAAACACTTGCTGCCAAGACTGATGACCTGAGATTGACCCCTGGAACTCACACTGAAAAGAGAATCAGCTACTGAAAGTTTCCCTCTGGTCTCTATATTCATATAAATATATATAAATAATAAATAAATATTTTTATTTTATTTTTTTTAACAGGCTTTCCCTGTTAATGTAGCCTTGCCTGTCCTGGAACTTGCTAGGCAATCTAGCCTCAAACTCACAGAAATCTACCTGTCTCTGCCTCCCAAATGCTGAGATTAAAGGTGTATATTTATAATAAATAAATATTTTTTAAAAGAGCTTCTGGCCGGGTGGTAGTGGCGCACGCCTTTAATCCCAGCACTTGGGAGGCAGAGGCAGGTGGATTTCTGAGTTCAAGGCCAGCCTGGTCTATAGAGTGAGTTCCAGGACAGCCAAGGCTACACAGAAAAACCCAGTCTCGAGGGAAAAAAAAAAGCGCTTCTGATCCCCCATGTGGCCCCACCCCTCTCCCATCCTTCAGATGGCCCCACCCAACCCTTGACAGCCAAGGCACCTGTGCCCCTGGGATGCATGCACAGATAGGCAAGACTCCAGGAAGCCTATGGTCAACAGCCAGGGAGCTGTGTGTGAACAGTCGGGTCTTCTGTCTGTTTTTCTCTATGCCAGTGGTTCTCAACCTTCCTAATGCTGCAACTCTGTAATACAGTTCTTGTTGTGTTGACCCCAACCATAAGATTATTTCGCTGCTACTTCATAACTGTAATTTTGCTACTGGCATGAACTGTAATGTAAATGTCTGATATGCAACCCCCCCCCCCCCATTGAGAACTGCTGCTCTATTTCGTGGCATGCTAACAGCCTAGAAAGCCCCTTTCTGATGGTGTTATTGAACCTCTTTGCCATTTCTTTCTCTTGTTCAAAAGGCTGAGCAGTAGCACTGGCAGCTGCTGGCAGCACTGAGGGCTGTGAGCAGTCGGACAGCACAGAGCAGTGGGAAGGGCTGCCTGGAGCTGTAAACTGGTGGAGAGATCCATAGGGTTGCCATGGCTGCTGTACCGCTGCCTAGAGAACTGTTCACACTGCGTGGTGAGGGCTGAGGGCTGAGGGCTGATGACTCTCACTGCTCCAGACAGCTAGCGTTAGTTACTTTGTTTCATGATTTCTATGATGGCAACAATCGCCCCTGCCTTATTCTGTCCTTTCTTTCCGTCTTTTGTTCTCCAGTCATGTTAGGTCCGAGGTTGATGACCCCTCATAGAAGTCCGGATGCCAAGAAACATTATTTGGTACACCTGCCCATGGTGACCTCCGACAGACCAGTGTGGCTGCCCTTGTGAACCCTGTGCTTGGTGTCAGCAGAGCTCCTAAGGAAGTTACTAACAGGAGAGCCCAAAGGGAAGCCATATCCTGGTTTTCTTGTGGTAGTAGAGACCCAGGCAAATGGGAAAACAGCCTTGTGAGGAGATCCAGACTCCCCAGGGGCCAGATCCTTCTCCCTCAGCACATTGAGAGTGGATGTCAGTTCAGCTGTTTCTCACCCCTGCTGACTCACTGGCTGTATTGTACTGGCTATGCCTCCACGCGGCTATTTCCCTGGGGCATTAGAAACCCCTTCTCTCAATTTTGACTTTTGGTTTGTTTTGTGATGGCTCTTGTTGGTTGTCAACTTGACTATTTCTGGAATGAACTACAGTCCAGAAGTGGAGGACACACCTGTGATCTGGATCTTTGGACAGGAAGACACATGCCTTTAATCCAGATCCTGAGGCAGGAGGGGCTGCAGCTTCTCCTGGAACCCTATCTAAGGTCATGGAAGAAGGAAGCATTTGTCTTTTTGCCTGCTTGCCTTCACCTTGCTAGCACATCCATTCCTTTACTGGCACTGGAGCCAATTTCTTCAGGTTTTCAGCACAGAAGCCAAGCTAAGATGGCCAGCCTCGTAGGCTTGAGCAACTACTAGATTCTTGGCCTTCATGGCTAGTCATTGCTGGCTTAGTTAGACTGCAGCCTGTAAATCATTCTAATAAATTTCATATATATATGGATGGAGGGAGGGAGAGACAGACAGACAGACAGAGAGGGAATGAATGAGTTTAATTCCATAAATTCTGTGACTCTAGAGAACCCTAATACAAAAACTTTGCCCACCTGTCTACAACAAAACTTCTATCCAAACCCTCCCACTTCCCCCCGGAGTTTCTGATTCCCAGAACTGGGGGCTTCTGCAGGGTAAAAGTGCAGCTACTCCTCTCAGGAGCCTGGAAAAGAATCTCTGGTTTTAGACCACACAGGACTCCTCCTGTGTGTCCATGAAATCTCAAGGAGGCTGCAGAACCTTGAGTGTTACAGCCTGAACATCTGTAAGAAGAAGGCAGGTAGCTGAGCCAGGAGCCCAGGGCTCCTGCTGAGCTTCATCCTAGCCCTGGATCTAGGTTTTGCTATTCCTTTCCACAAGGTACCTGGGAGAAATAGCTCTATCCAGGCACACAGGGAAGATCCAAGCTGAAATATTACATTGAATCATGATGATGACCTAAAAGAATGCTGTGTCGAAACAGTACAGGAACCATCCTGAAGCAGATTCTGCCAGCCAAATCAGGGATCCTGTGAGCATATTGACAAGCAACGGTACTTCCAGTTATAACCTGCCCACGGAGAGAGAGGTGCAAGGCTTTGCAGATGGAGTTGAGGAATGAATATTGAACTGTGATGAGCAATGGAACATTACATCATCCCCAGGACCTTTCCCCCACATATTTGTTCACAACAAAGGGAAAGTGAATGATTTCTGTGGGAGAAGGCTGCAGACACGTCTAATCAAGCAGCCCCCCTCCCCCCAACCATTTTTCTCCACCTTTACTCTTCTGGGCTAGGGCTTTGCCCTCATCCCCTTTCTACTCACTGAAACCCTAACCATGACTTGGTACCTGGCTCTCAGGCTACCTGTTTCACAACCTCTCTATCACTCCATCCAATGTGGCTTAGAACCATATTCTGTTTATTCAGCCAAGGCTATTATGCTCCTGATATCCTGAGGAGGAGGACAACACTGGGGACTCAGCAGTATCCATGAGGGACTCTCCATGGTGCCGGAGATGATGGGTTTGTAATCTTTGAGAAGAGAAACCACTTGGCTCTTATGGGAGGCTGGTGCTGAGGTTGGGTGTGATGGAGATATTTCAGGTAGGTGTGGCAAGTGGATTGTTCAGAGCTATCCCAGGGTCTCCAAGTCACCAAAACACTCCTCTAGAAGCCAAACGGTGCTTGGTGGCCCGGGAAGCCAGTCTGCACCCTTGCCTGCTGCTGTGTGACTTTGAGGGAGGCACAGCAACAATTTGAGCTTCTACTTTATGTTTTTATGGTCAAGAGGGGCTGGGTTAGATAGTGTGGGTAAAACTGAGCCCTAAATTCCACCTCCGGGAGGAAGTACAACCGGGGGACTTAAATTCAAGTTTGTCAGAATCAAAGAGCTTGAGAGCCAGGTAAAGGGCAGATTAGAAGAAGGCAGGCAGTGGGCCTAGCTGCCCTGAGCTGCAGCAGTGCTTACTATGCAGTATGTAAATTCCCCAAGTCTTTCTCTGTCTCTGTCTCTGTCTTTCTGTCTTTGTCTGTCTCTCTCTCTCTCTCTCTCTCCCTGCTCTGTACACACACACACACACACACACACACACACACACATGCATTTGTGAAACTCAGCAACTCTTTCACACACAACAGACTGTGCTCCAGAAAGAATGTGGGAATATTCATTCTCTTTGTCCTGTCCCCCTCTGTGCTTTTTTTAAAAAAAATAAGCATCTATTTGCTTATTTGTTTGTGGCATGAATGCACACACACACACACACACACATACACACCACTGTATGAGTGTGGAAGTCAGAGGCAATTTGAGAGAGTTAGGACTTTCTTTACATCATGTGGATCCTGGGGATTGAACTCATGTCTTTGGGCTTGGCAGCAAGCACCTTTACTTGATGAGCCATCTCACTGGTAGCAAGCTCCTTTAACGAGGCATACCCTCATGTCATGTGGGTATCGTGGTACCTGGCACCGAATAAGAGTGGAGGTAAATCCAAGTGTATCCACCCTTTACAGGGAGGAGATGGCAGAGAGCAGACGTGGAAGCCGAGCCTATGGAGCTGACATTTTAGCGGAAAGAGACAAACGGCAAATATATATGTAAGTGTGTCAGAGGAATGCGGAGCATCTGGGAATCCTGGCTGGAAGCGGAGCTGCGGCTGAGAAGGAAGACCAGTGAGGCCAGGCTGGGGGGATGCCGGTGGAAAAGACCTGAGGGAAAACATATTTGCATCAAGTGGTTGACTGGTTTTTTATTTTAAAGCAAGAGTTGTATGAGCAGAAGCCAAGCCCACTGAACTGGGGAAGCAGGCGTCAGCAGCCTCATGTTCATCATGGAAATGTTGAACAAGCACGGAGTAGGGGGAGCAGCTGGCTTCATTCAGCTGCAATGACTGTCACGCTCCCAGTAATCTCGCTTCATGTGGATTCTCACCTGCTGTTTCCCCCAAACAGGCACTAGGCAAGTTTTCTACCACTGAGCCACACCCCAAGCCCTCTCCTACCTACTTTTCGCACTAAGATATTGAGTTAAACAAAAATACTATCAACCAAATCAAGCAACTTAGCAATTTGAGCAAACAGTAGCATCTATGGATCAAGAAGTGTCCACTTTCAGATCCCAGGGCTCCGGAGGGATCCCAAGGCTGGGGTGCTGTGGGGTGCAGTGGAGGAGCTTCCAGCGCTTCTGAGGGTCCAGCAGGAGAGGATTCCTTTAAACTCCTGCACGACTTGGCCCCTTGCGGGCTGGTGGCCAGAAGCCTCACTCACGTGCTTGCCAAATGCCCTCTCCAGAAAGATAACCCTTGTAGCCAGCCAGTGAGGGTACAGAGTCTGGGCCACCCAAGTGTGACAGTCTTCCATTAGCTGTGTCTTGGAAGGGAAGTTGTCATCTTTGTGCAATTCTGCTCCCTGGAAGCAAGTCACTAGGCGTGGGCCTCCGTGGGAGAGAGTGAACAAGGATAGGTACCAGGATGTAGACTCTCTGGGAGCAGTTCTAGAGACTGCATACGCGTAGAGTCTAGAGGAAAGTCAGCTTGTGGGCACAGGCCTGCAGGGCAAAGTTTGGCACAACTTTCTATAAAGCAGAGGCTTTTGAGTATCTTTTAGTTCACCTTGATTCTGCCCGCCCCATATGTATCAGTGTTCTCCCGACCTGGCCCACACATCCTTCTATATATGCCTGGACCTTAGAGGAAGTCATGTCCTCAGGATAGCCTCTCCCCATGGGACCCTCCACAGGTCTCACCTCCTGGTTGTCACTGTCCAAACTGGATCAGGCCAGTCTGTTCACCCGAAGAGGTGAAGACTGAGACTGCCAAGGCATCGAAGTGCTATAGGGTCCCCTTCTAGCTTGTGCATCCCTCACTCTGAAGAGCCAGGGCCACACCCCCTGAGGATGCTCGGCCTTCAGGAGGTCCTGATGGTGACCACACAAGTGACTAGATGCTCTTCAGGTATCAGTGCTCTCTGCTAGACTAGCTGCTGCCTCAGTGATACCAAGCCAGAGTCCCTCCAGATCTTACCTCAAGGGATGAACATGGGGTAACTTTCTTTGAGAGAATAGCAGAGCACTTGCCTTTGGCTTGAGAGCACCCCCAAGTCAATCAGCCTGTGCCCTGCCTAGCACTTCTTTTGGAGAGCCAGAGCCAGCAGCTCTGACTATACTGCTCAGTGTTCTCTCACTGAACCAAACAACTTACATGGAGGAGAGATCAGCTTGGGCTCAAGCCACAGAGCGTGTTGTGTGGGGGGGCCTGTGGTGAGACAGCACAAGCCGTAGGGGCA
Source organism: Montemys delectorum (assembly GCA_019843815.1). Lineage (NCBI taxonomy): Eukaryota > Metazoa > Chordata > Mammalia > Rodentia > Muridae > Montemys > Montemys delectorum. The sequence continues at coordinate 49,806 of JADRCD010190121.1, forward strand.
TGCAGCGGAGGGAACTGCTCACTTCTTAAGCAGCCAGAAAGGAATGAGAAAGGAAGAGACAGGATCTCAAACTGGCTTCAAGGGCTTTCAATGACATCTAAAAGTTCCACCGCTTCACTGTAGCAGCAAGCCTTGAGAGGACATGCATGATCCAAACACTGACACACTGACAAGTTGGGGACAAGCTAATGCCTATCAGCAAGACAAGATGGTTCAGTCATTTCCCTGCCTCTCATACAGCAGTGAACATGAACAAACAGGAATGATCTAGATTCCCCTCCACACAAGTGACCCTGGAAACCCAGGATGAAATAGGGAAGTAAGGCTCCGGCCCCCTCCCCTCTGCCCCCATGCCTCGTGCACGCAGTGGGAAGCTCTACGGTGCCTGTGGACACCTAGCACACACATACGGAGTCCAAACACCAGAACACCACAGCAGAGGAGCCAATATTACTCTCTCTCTCTCTCTCTCTCTCTCTCTCTCTCTCTCTCTCTCTCTCTCTATCTCTCT
>JADRCD010190123.1:0-20887 GCA_019843815.1 Montemys delectorum
ATATATATATGCATATATATATATATATATATGTCTGTCTCTTTCTATATTTGTATATATATATGTATATTTATATATACATATATACTGACTGATCCTGGACTACAGAAAGTCTGAAAAGCTCAGAGAAATAAGAATTCCAGAGAGCCAGCTACCCTCTCAGTATAGGAGCATCTCTGTCTCTAAAATCTTAAAGAATGAATTCTACCCTGTTTTCTTAGTGTGTGAGTAGATGAATTTACATATTTATAAGCCATTTGTAAGTTATAGGACTGCATGTAAATACACAAGCATCATATTCTGAGCAATTATCTTTTGGAAAGTAGCCTGGCATCTCATCTAAAAGCTTAATGTATCTTAACTACCCCAAAGTGTTGGTTTTATAAATCAGTGTGAGTGGAAACTGCAACCAGCAAGAAATGGATCAGAACACTCCCAGGGAATACTGGGATTCTAGACAATCCACTGACACGCTGACAGTTATTATTATTATTTTATTTTTGTCTGCTAATGCAAGGGTCATATAGTGAATGTCAAAGAAGGCAATGCAGTAAAGTATTTCGGATGTATTACTTGGCATGTGGAAAACATGAAGTATGAGCTAACCTACTTGTTGTCTTTAAGTTCTAGTCACATGCAGAGGAAACTACTAGAATGTGAACATGCAGTCTCTTCGCTGATGCTTAAGAAATCTAACCAGCCAAGCACAAACCCTGCTATAAAATGAGGAAACAAAATGTCAACAAATGCAGATATTTTCATGTAATCACATTGCTACTTTAAATCCCTATCAATGTCTAACAGTTTTGGTTTGTCTTGTTTTGTCTATTACTTTTCCCATACAAAAATTTGTCTTTTTTTCTTGGGAAAACAAAACTGTATTTATCAAGGGACAGAAAACAAAATACTACATGAACCTCGTCAGATGCAGAATTTATAAAGATTGAACTAATAGAACATGCAGATTAGTAAAGGCTTGGGGAATTGGTAAGGATGAACTTAGGTGGGAGACAGATCAAAGGGGACACAATTTCAGTGAGATAGATGACTTCCAAATCATAGAACAGTCACGGATTGAATTTTAAAAGCATTTGTGATTTCTAAAATAAAATATATCATGGGACTTTTAGGATTAAAAACAAACAAACAAGCAAATCAACAAAAAATAGTACCAACAGGCGCCATGACATATAGAAAAGAAAGCACAGTATCGCATTTGTCCACTTACCAATATGAACTGGGCTGCTCATGCTGGTGACCACCTGTGCTCTTGATCGTAGTAGAAACTCTTTTTATGATTATTTCACTATGCTGCAGAAGGCACAAAAGGTGAAGGGAAGAAAATACCATGATGTTTCAGCACTTACTTGGAACCCATTTAATTTTTTACTGTTTTTAAACTTTTAAAACAATAGTAGTGAGTGATCTACTTCATGGGCTTTGGTATTTTCCATTTTGAAGGCAATATGTTGCCATATTTATCCAGAACATGAATTTGTGCTTATCTCTATAATCAAGGCATATGATAATATTTTTTATTATTTAGAAGAATAAGGTCAACACACCTCAAATGCAAATCCAATGTGAGATACCATGTACACGTATCTATTTTTTTAATTAAATGCATGGGTTTTTTTTTTTGCAGATAGGGTCTTATTTATTTAGCCCTGGCTCCCCTAGAATGTAGGCAGACCACAATAGCTTAAAGTTCAGAGCTCAGCCTACCTTTGGCTTCTTGGTGCTGAGATTAATGCCCCTACAAAGTTTTCTCAGTGTGTCATAGCCATCATCACCACTGTTCTCTATGCATACTATTGCACCATTCCCAAAACACATACTAACTATTAAATCATGCTTTTTACATGTGTTTATATAATTAGATGAGGAAACTTTAAGAGTTACTTCATAAGAAGGATTTCATTTATCAATTAATTGCTATTGTCTACCTTAATAGGATATGTAATATTATAATTACATATGAGTTTAATTAGTCTCTACAAACATTTTCTATTATCATCATGGTATGTTAAAATTGGCTTCACTTAGATTCAATATCTAATCAAGAAATTTTAACGACACAGAAAAGATGCCATCTAGACAAAAGGCTAATATGATCCATCTAGTTTTGTTACTCCAGAGACCCACCCTATCCTTTCATTTCTTTCCCTGAAAATTCAAATGTTATGTGAAGCTATTTCTTTGAAAGGAAACAACCAAGTTGACCATAAGCACAGCACATTAGCTTTGGTTGAGTCTGGAAATCTATTGTTCTGAATAGTTTATTCTTTCTAAGAGCAAATGTGAAAACATTCAGAGAGTTCATGGTGGATATGGAAAAATAAAATTTGAAAAATCTTTAGAGTAAATGGAAAAATATATACTGTATATATGTATGTATGTATGTGTGTTCCAAATATAAATGGGGAACCTTTACTCTGAGGGAACATGTATGGAATTTCATGTCCCTGGAATAGTATCTTACAGAAGTAACTGACATGTTTCTGACTTCTTAGGGTTCAGCTTTTTTTCTACCTAGCTTCTTTTTCAAATGTTTCCTTGCTTCTTATCCATTTTTTAAACACATAACTTTATTTGTTTCCTTAAGAATGAACCTTTCCTTTCAGGCTTCAATGACCTTCACTAATGTACAATTTGATAGACAACTGCTAGACTTCCCTGAAGGAAAGACATTGTGGGGTTTATTTCTGACTCATGGAAGCTCCTGCCTCTGTACCTGCTGTAGTTTCCTAAGAAATTCACCTTCATCAACAGCAACACCACCTCTTTTTCATATATGAGTTCCTCCACCAATTGTATCAGATTGGATCTTGAAGTCTGGTTAGCCTATTATGAAAACTGTTAAAGGGCTGTGGAATAAAAGAACTAGAAAACTGAGCCCTGTTTTCTTTCTTTTAACTCGGAACATAGAACATGAATTTATTTCATTTTATTTATTTTTTATTTTTATTCATTACATAGTCTCATTATTTATATTTCAAATGATATCTCATTTCCTGGTTTCCCCTCTGGGGAGGGGAACCAAATCAACCCTGTTCTCTCCCCACTCCCATGCTCACCAACCCACCATCTCCCACTTCCTGACCCTGGCATTGCCTTACACTGGGATATAGAACCTTAACAGGACTAAGGACCTCTCTTCCTATTGATGATCAACTAGGCCATCCTCTGCTACATAGGCAGCTGGAGCCATGAGTCCCACAATGTGAGACTCTTTGGTTATTGGTTTAATCCCTGGGATCTCTGAGGGTACTGGTTAGATCATATGTTGTTCCTCCTATGGAGCTGCCAACCCCTTCAGCTCCTTGGGTCCTTTCTCTAGCTCCTTCATTGGGGAACCTGTGCTCAGTCCAATGGATGGCTGTGAGCCTCTACTTCTGTATTAGTCGGGCACTGTCAGAGCCTCTCAGGAGACAGCTATATCAGGATCCTGTCAGCCAGCACTTGCTGGCATCCACAATAGTGTCTGGGTTTGGTGATTGTATATGGGAAGATTTCCCAGGTAGGGCAGTCTCTAGATTGTCCTTCCCTCAGTCTCTGCTCCATAGTTTGTCTCTGCAACTCCTTCTATGTGTATTTTGTTCCCCTTTCTAAGAAGGAATGAAGTATCCACACTTTGGTCTTCCTTCTTCTTGAGTTCCTTGTGATTTGTGGATTGTATCTTGAGTATTCAGAGCTTCTGGGCTAATATCCACTTATCAGTGAGTGCATACCATGTGTGATCTTTACCAATCCTATATCCAATAGTGGGCTAATATCCAATATATTCAAAGAACTCAAGAAATTAAACTCCAGAGAATCAAATGACCTTGTTAAAAATGGGGTGCAGAGCTAAACAAAGAGTTCTCAACTGTAGAATACCAAATGACTGAGAAGCACTTAAAGAAATGTTCAACATCCTTAGTTATCAGGGAAATGCAAATCAAATCAACCTTGAGATTCCATCTCATACCAGTCAGAATGGTTGAGATCAAAAACTCAGGTGACAGCAAATGCTGGCGAGGTTGTGGAGAAAGAACACTACTTCATTGCTGGTGGAATTGCAAGCTGGTACAACTACTCTGGAAATCAGTTTGGCAGTTCCTCAGGAAACTGGACATAGTACTACCAGAGGACCCAATGATACCACTCCCGGGCATATTTCAAGAAGATTCTCCAACATGTAATAAGGATACACGTTCCACTATGTTCCTAGCGGCCTTATCTATAATAGCCAGAAACTGGAAACAACCCAGATGTCCCTCAGCAGAGGAATGGATACAGAAAATGTGGTACATCTACACAATGGAGTACTACTCAGCTATTAAAAACAATGAATTTATGAAATTCTTAGGGAAATGGATGGATCTGGAGAATAACATCCTGAGTAAGGTAATCCAATCACAAGTGAATTCTGTTTTCTAACAAAGCCTAAGCTCGATGTATTCAGCTGTCTTTCATCCCCAATTTTGCTATCAATTTTATAGATTTTGTGAGAATTAAGATTGCTTTTCCTCATAGGTATCATCATCATTATTCTAGATCTCTATGACCAAGAAAAATCTTGCTGGTAGTCCTATCTCCACAGAAATGGACTGTCTAGTGATAAAGTGCATTTTTGTGTACTGCAGGCACTTTGAAAATAGCTTGTATCAAACTAAATGAGGTCTGGTGTAAATAAAGAGCCTGAGACATTGCAGATGGCACTTAGGAAGATATTGGTGTGACAGCTAGAAAGATGCAGTGTGACCCTCTGCAATTGATGCTTTGTATCGAGTGTAGAGTCTAATAAAATGAGCTGCATCATGGAACTAGTGTGCTCAATGAAAACTGTATTAAGCCTAAATATGAGCTTTGTCTGCTGCTTTAGTGAAAGCAGGAACAAGATAAAAGATCAAACTGTAACTTGAGTCAGACTCATGACACAAAAACCCCAATGTAATGTGTATTTTCTACTCTAATCAAAGTGAGAATTGAAAGAATATTTATATTATATATGTTGCCTTGCTGTGGCATTATTTCAAATTCACCAAAGCATAGGTTTATTTTTATTCTAAAAATTTCTGGCGTAAGTCACACTTTGATTCATTTTCTAGCACTTTCATAGCTGTAGCTCATTAAATTATGCTTGTATTATGTAAGCTGCCCTGAATATACACAGTTAACCTGAAAGGATTGTAGGATAAGGGGTTATTTTAAATACATCATATTTTTTTTCACATAGTACAATGCAAAAAAGCTTCCTATGGGAACTTTCCCCCCTGCTATAGGAAAGCTTTAGAATCAGGTAAGGGAGATGAGGAGGAAGTGAAGGCACCTCAAGGCAGGAATAGGCTCAGTTCTATCTATAACCTGGGAATTTATCCAGTGTTGACACAAGCAGTGAATGCTAACAGCATAGCCTTTCCTGAAATAGTTTTCACACAAATGTGCCGAGTAAGGATCACTCATTGAAGTTTGATGGCCATCTGTTGGGGAATCGTTTAGTGACAGAGGTAAGCACACAACCTTCAAGTCATAAATGATATAGATCATCCCTCTATCCCCTGTACACTAATGAAGATATTGTGGTTGACATGATTGTTTACTGAATAACAGCTCTGACTGTTGAACAAATTGTCACACCTTGGGCCAAGAATTGTTCTCTATAACTACTCAATATATACATGGCAGTTCTCCAAATCAGTGAAGGAAGCTGTCATGTCTACACCAGGATATACAGCATCATTTAGCTTTAATTGCACATCTTCAACACAGAATGATAGCCACATTCCTGATATAATGAGTTTGTAGAAATCTCACTATTCTGGTCACCTTCTTTTAGGTATACTTCAATTTATTACAATATGCCATTTGAAAATATACACAGGATTACATTTTAAAAATTGCATTTACACTCTAGCATAAACAGACAAATGGAAAATTGTTCTGGTTTGTAATGAATAATGAGGCCTAAAGTTAAAATGATTTCAATTTCACAAAAGTAGGCAGTGGAAGAACTAAGTGAAAAAATGATTAACATTATAATGGATCATACGTTGACATCTAAGATTGATGGTGGAGGTAGAGTGGGGGAGGCAAAGGGGAATTAACAACAGCATGTTGATTATAACCCACAGATATTTCGACCACTTATCACTGTAGCTGTTAAATGTTTAAAATGGCCAAGCCTCTGAGAGGAATGGAAATAATAGTTGATATAGAAAAGGCACATAGTAGTAGCTTTCCACAAGGCTTTTGTGTAAATGTCTTCCTTTAGTTAGCCTTTCCTTCCCTCCCCTTCTTTTACTCAATGTGCCTACCCTTCCCTGCATGAACCTCTCCAGCCTAATATGCCTTTCTAAATTGTTTCCCTATTATTTATCTTCTACTAGCCACTTCTCTTTCAGATATTTCTCCTGGTGGCTATTTCCAATTTAGTAGCTTCTAGAGTTGCTCCAATTTAAACATATAGAATGAAAGATTCAAAGCTAGGACCACATGTGAAACAAAATATGTGATGTTTGGCTTTAGCCTTTCCAATTTAGGAAGTCCTTACCTATGCCCACACCATGTAGTATATTCTCTACTGTTTCTTTCATCAAATTTAAATTTAAAGGTGTGTTTGAAATTTCTGATCTGTTTTTGCTTGTGTGTTTGTTTTTAATGCAAGGAGAAAAAGGAATCTAGTTTCACTCTTCCACACACAGATAAACAGTTTTTATAGTACTTTCTGCTGAAGTGTTGGCCTTTTCCTCCACTCTGTATTTTTGGACTCTTTGTGAAAAGCCACCTGGCTTATATATGTTACCTCCATTTTATAACATTGATCTATGAGTCCGTTTTGGTTTTGTTTTGTTTTGTTTTACCATGCTGTGCTGTCTTTTACTATAGGTCCGTGGTATAGGTTGAAATCAGGTACGGTGATATCTCCAGCAAGGCTGTTACTGAGCAGTATTGATTTGTTAAGGACTCTTTTTTTTTTTTTCTGTTTCTGTAAATAATAGAGTTGCAATTATAATTGGAATTTTATGGTATTTGTACATTGTTTTTGGCAGGATTACCATTTCTAAAATATTCATTTTGCCCTGCCATGAGCATGAAATGTCTTTGCATCTTCTGGAATCTTCCTTTATTTCTTTTTCAATGTTTTAAAAATTTCACTATATAAATCTTTCACTTCCTTCCTAATACGTATTCCTAACTATTTCTGTAGGATTATGTAAGTGGAATTATTTAATGATTTGTTTCTCAACATACTTTTTGTTGGGGTGTGAGAAACCTACCACCTATTGTATATTAATTTTGAATACTGCTACTTTGATGAAAATATTTATCATTTGTGGGTGTTTTCTGATGGGACCTTTGAGGTCTTTTATGTGTTGTAAAATATAACCTAAAAATAAGGATGGTGGGCTTCTTCCTTTCTTATTTGTTTCCCAGTTATTTCTTCATCTTCTCTTGTTGCTGTAGCTAAGATGACAAGCTCTTTATTAAGAAATACCAAGAGTAGTAGATCCCTGTGTTTTATTTAAGTGGTCATGCTTCAGCCTTTTCTTTGTAGCATTTTGTTGACTGTAGAATTTGCAGACATTGCCTTCTGGTTCAATTTCTTTGCTTTTAGATCTGCTAAGATATGAGCAAAACTCTACATCAATTTTTTACTAGCATACGTATTCCTGGCCAGGATAATAAGGACCGTTGAAATTGTAAACTAACAAAACCCCTTTCTCCTCACTCTGTCAGATATTTTTCACAACGGTATAATGTATTTCCATTTTTTTTTAGTATTAATACTTACTTGTGAGGATCTTTAATATCTTTAAAAAATATACAAAAGGAAGAGTTTAAAAATATTTAAGGATCTGACAGTACCCGACTCATACAGAAATAGAGGCTCACAGCCATCCACTGGACTGAGTACACGGTCCCCAATGAAAGAGCTAGAGAAAGGACTCAAGGAGCTGAAGGGTTTGCAGCCCCTTAGGATGAACAACAGTATGAACTAACTAGTACCCTCAGAGCTCCCAGGGACTAAACCACCAACCAAAGAGTACACACAGTAGGACTCATAGCTCCAGCAGCATATGTATCATATGTATCGCAGAGGATGGCCTAGTCAGTCATCAATGGTAGGAGAGGCCCTTGGCCCTATGAAGGCATTCCCCAGGGGAATGCCAGGGCCAGTAAGTGGGAGAAGGTAGGGTGGTGAGCAGGGGGAAGGGGGAGGGAACGGGTTTGCTTTTTTATTTTTATTTTTATTTTATTTTATTGTTTTATTTTTTTCGGGGGAAACTGGGAAAGGAGATATCATATGACATGTAAATAAAGAAAATGTCTAATAAAAATAAATAAATAAGTAAATAAAAAGGGAATAAAAAATATTTAAGGATATACCAGCCTTTTTGAGAAAAGGGTCCTTGTCCTCCAAACCTTATAGTCAGCTCAGCAGGAAGGCACTAAATTCTGGGGTTAAATTTTGTGTAATGCACTTATTTTTGTGCAATAAACATAGAAATAAATTGAAATTTATTTTGAAACCCTAGCTTTAAAATACTAAGCTCATAATTGTATACTAAAAATTAAAGCATTTTATTATACATTTGATGTTAATGTATTCTGTGATGATAACACTGAAAAAACGATAGGGTTAAATACACAAATAAGGTGACCTGAGATTGGAGTACAAGTGTGTTGGTTTTTGTGATAGTTTAATTCTGTGGTTTTGTTTCTTAAATACTCATTTTCCAAATACTCTGAGAAAATTCACTTATATTTAATAAAATACTAACAAGATTGTAATGCTTAAAGAAATTAAAATCTACCATTTTGTAACAAACTTTTTATCATTTTACTATGTTTATTTAATTTTTAATGTTTTAATATATTTTATTATATGCTTCCCCTTCTACAGGTCTTTCCATATTCCTCCTTTTCAACTCATCCAACTTTAAGTTCTTTCCCAAATAAAAGTGCAAAAATAACTGCTGAGTTATATCTATGTTAGTCAAATATTCCTTAACACGAAGCCTGTCTTGGGATGGTTGATATACTCAATGCCACTTAATTGAAAACAGAATTTCCCTCTTCCAGCAGGTGTAAGTAACAGTTCAATTGTCATTATTTATCCTACTGGCTAGGTTTTCATTCACTTATTCATTCATTCATTCATTCATTCATTCATTCATGTTTTTAAATAATAACAAAATAAAATGTAATAAGCTAAAACAAAATCTAAAATTTTTAAATAGACCCAAGTCTTTGGATCCCCTATCCTAGGTCACTAAATGTTTGAATTTCAAATAATCAACTCTGTAGAGAATTCTGGAAATAAACATTTAGCAGCATCACTAAATGGTTCATTATTGACTGCCGTTTTCCCAGTGGAAAATAGAGAACAACTTGCACATTATAAAGTCATGAGAATCAACTCAGATGCCGAAGAAAATTTAGAACTAAAAGAGAAACCTACAAAAACATATTTTTTTTCACTTTTGTTGGTATTCCTATTATTAGTAGCCCCAAATAAAAATCTAAGCATCTTTCAGTAAAGAAATGGGAAAAAATATCTAGAGTCAGCCAAACCACCAAAATTAAACCAACAGGTCAACAAGCTAAAGAGACTTATAACAAACAAGGAGAATGAGGTAGCAACGGAAAGCCTCTGAGAGGAAAAGAAAATCTCCAGAGCCAGAAGGACTCATGACAGAATTCTACAATATGCTCCAAGATCTACAGCCAATCTTTCTTAAACTGCTAGAAAGACGAGATGGGGTACTCCTCAACTTTTTCTCCAAAGTTGGTATCATTCTAATAGCAAAACCGGGTAAAGACACAACAAATACTGAAGATCATTTAATGAAACCCCAGCACCAGGTACTTGAAGCCTAATTTTGAGTTTTTGATCAGGGTTGTTACAAGACATTCCCAAAATATACTGCCTATTGCCGTTGCGCTTCTTCCTCAAGGGACGAAGGATAAGTCCCTACTGCTGAATATACCATGCACTTCAGACACAAGTTTTGAGACTCCTACCTGGAAATGACCTGAATCCTTCTTCTGTGAGAACAGGCTTTTATGGTACCAGAAGGCACCATGCAAGCTTGCAAAAGAGGGACGTAATCAATAGTTCTACACAATTTTGACACCTTAAAAGTGACAAAATTAGCCAGCAAATTGCAATAAAACTAACAGTGCAACAATGGTAGGCATACCCTGGCAGTAACCAAAAGCTCTCTAACTGGACTTAATACCCAATCAAAAATGGGGAGAGCATTCCTGGTACAAACCTAGCCAACTTCCTAGGCTTATTGATGTTATGGATCTTTGAGAAGAATCTACAACCATAATTTTACTACAGAAGCATAATCCCTCATTACATTCAAAATACTTGTCTTTATACTCACTGATAAATATAGTCCTCACCCTTCACCAGGAAAACCTCTCTTTGTAACAGACAGAGAACATCTACAGAAAACCACAATGAATCAGAATCAAGTGTGGTAGATTATAAAAACATTAAAATTAAACTTATCCCCACTAGCTTTTAATAAATGATATTCAAACTATGATATTTATTTACTAGGCTGCTAAATTACTGGGAGATTACCCTAATCTAAATCATTACTGCTAGTCTGGCTACGACCCTAACTGTGCTTATCAAATACTTGCTGTTTAAATATATATTGGAGAGCTGGATACTCTTCTAGAAGACAGGATTTTTTTAAAAAAAAAAAACAAAAACAAAAAATCAAAATGTATTCTAACATATGATATTATACAAATTCCTCCTGACATTTTGATAAAGAAAATACAGTTGTTAACAATCTAGATGTGCATTATGAAACTCCAGGTTATGATAAACACCACTGTGTAGTCATATATCGAACTTGAGTTTGCCATTTACTTTAGAAGTAGGGTTTCAAAATCACTTTTTGGGACCCTCAAGCTTCTGAGTCTTGAAGTATTGATAGCTGTTAATTATTCCTCTGTAGAGAAGATGCTTGAAATGGCTTCAACTAAAAAGAGCACCTTACTGTCATGACTACAATTCAAGTTAACATATAAATGATAGACCTGCATAGGATGCTCAGAATCACAGTCCATCTGTTATACATGTAAGGGTACATGTTGCTTATTTAGAGCCAAGACCATAGTAAAATTTTGCACTCTAACTATGGCCAGTGACACCGGAAACATTTTGGATGATTTATCATATTTGCCTCTGAATTCACTTTTGGTCATCATGTGGTTGAAATGTATAAGTTACTTTCCTTGATTGTTTGACCAAATACCTATTTGATCAAACCAACTTAAAGACAGACTTTTGTTCACAACTTTTTTAGTACAGCCTATCATTGTGAGAACGACATGACACCATTTCCCCTATAGTGCAAGACCTAGGTTAATGGAATGATACCACCTACACTAGACCTAGAAAGACTACCAACTTAACTTAATTTAGAAGCCCACTTTCAGACATTCCCAGAGACTTGTCTCCAATTAATTCTAGATCTTGTCAAGTTGGCAATCAATATAAACCATCAGAGCAGCCTTTCATTATTACCTTTTTTCCAGACTCACAGTCAACTATGTAACAGAATACCAGAACAGGACACACAGTTTAAGAAACCATGTTACAAGACTAGAAAGGTGATTCAGCCATTAAAGGCTATACTCACAACCAAAGTGCTTAAGAAAATAGTTGTAGAAATAATAAAGTTTACTTACATTCCTACTGCTGAAAAAAAAAAAAGAAAATAGTTGTGGTACAAAGGACAAATAAAGGCAGATATTTTTGTATCTAATGATGATATCAACCATCACAAAAATAGGGCAGTGAGTTTTTAGAATATTTTTAGTAGATATAATATCAAATCTTATCCATTTTTACAAGAATATTCTAGATATTTCAGAGTAAAGTTACAATAAAAGAAATAGTTTATTAGAGAATTGACTATCATTCTCTAATAGTCTAAAAATTGACTAAAAAATATGTATCCAAACCTGTTCCAATACTAGAATAGTGAATTCATATGGTGCTATGTTTATTAAATATATATTAATAGATGATTAAGCTAATTATTATGTATATTCAACTGAATGTACATAATATTTGGGAATCTTACAACAAGGAAACTTTCTCAGAATATATTACAAAATGAAGGAGAAGAGTGAATGAAGAAAGGAAGAACAAAGACAATGAAGAAAATAAAGAAACACAGTCAAGAGTAAAGCTTTGATACAAGGAAAGTAGAGTTCAATGCTGCAACTTCCATCTAATATATTTTCTAACATAGTAGAAATGATAAAGGATATGATTCTCAAATAAAAAGAAAAAAATTCCAAAATCAGAACAATAAGATGACAGCAAACGTAGAGACTGCTTAGTACAGAGCAGAAAGAATAAGAAATTGAAAATGTGGTCATATTTCAGAAATCAAATTATACAGAGCTATAAGAAAGAAAAAAAACATGCTGAATTCAAAGGAATGAAAATTGGATTAGCCTGAGATATTTTAACATTTGCAGGGGAAGACTGAAGATAAAAGTGTAATGTCTTCAAAAACTCTGAACCCGGAAAATAAATGTACAAAGGTATTTTATGACTTTCTACCTGGGAACTGAACATTTTTTTATGAAAAGGAAATTGTTCCAAATACAACAAATTATAGTATAGCAAAATGCAAAGAAAATATAGATAAGTGTAAAAAAAATCCATAAAATAATTTTAAACAAGTTTGTTATCATTATGCCTTATATGGAAATATATTTGAAGCATCATATGTAAAATATTAGTGGTAAGAAACAATTTATCTTAACTTAGAATTAGCAGGGCATCTGTTAATAGGAATTCACACTGTTTTGTTCTGTCTGGATATGGGTATTGATTCCAAGTAATTTCAAATGTTGGCAGAATCACGGAACCAGCATGGATCTGTGCAGGGTCCACTATGTAGCATATAGGTTATGTTTGTGTAACTTGGTGTTCTTGTGGGACTCCTAAAAATGGGAGTGTAGGAGGCGGGCTGCTTCTGACACTTTTGCCTTCCTCGGAGGCCCTTTTCTTCCTACCAGGTTGCCTCGTACAGCCTTGATGTGAAGGTGTAGTGCCTATTCCTATTGTAACTTGATATGCTCTGTTTGGCAGATATCTCTGGGAGTCAGCCCTTTTCTGAAGGGAAATGGGGAAGCAAGTGGGAGAAGTGAGGGACAAGCAAGTGAGGTCTAGATGGGAGAAGAATAAACAAACAACCAAACAGACTGATCAAAAGTGATCAGGTGTGATAACACAGGGCTAAAATCCCATGGCTTAGGGGACAGGGCTTTAAGAACCCGAGGAAAGCCTGTTTTACACAGTGAGTCCAGTCCAGCCAGGATGAGATAGTAAAACACTGTCACTCAAAAATAAAAAAATAAAAAAAAAACCCAACAAAGTATAAGTAAAGTCTTGAAGATTATTTTCACCAGAGTGTAAGAGGGTAAAGAAATTGTGAATAGGCACAGCACATGAACAGAGCACAGAACATCCAATAAATCCCATCTAGGTGTAGAGAAGAGAGGCTGTGAAAGTAAGTATAACAACTGTGGGGGAAAGATTATCTAAGCTTTAAGTAGTGAATTAATTATAAAAAAAAAACTGACCATGGTGATAAGAACATGATTTATTAAATTTCCCCTTTAAAAACAAGAGACTCAATTTCAGAACACACACACACACACATACACACACACATACAGATCGAGATAGAGAGAGACAGAGATACATAGACAGAGACAGAGAGACATAGAAAGAGACAGAGAGAGGCAGAGGGGGTTAGAGAGAGAGACAGAGAGGCAGAGAGAGACAGAGAGAGGCAGAGAGGGGGCAAAGAGACAGAGAGATACAGACAGGGGCTGGGGGAGTTCCAGGTTTCAGTAGGCAACTTCAGAAACACACTCATTTATATATCAGATTAGATAGATAGATAGATAGATAGATAGATAGATAGATAGATAGATAGATAGATAGATAGATAGATAGATGTAGGTAATATTCTTACTAGCTGAAAACTAGCACACTTATTTATGATTCTCGGATTTCTGTGATACCACTCTGTGCTAGTCTGTGTCCTTAGTTGGTGTCTACCAGTTGCTTTTATTTGAAAATTCATAACAACCTCACTGCTTTATGATTCATAACATTTGCATGTCTGAGTGAAATTTTACAAAAGAAAAGTAACTTGACAAAGTAAGTACATATAAAATAACTGATAAGCTTTAAGAGTCAATGTAGTGGTGTAAGATTAGTGTGAGACAACTTTCTAAATTAATTGTTAAAATTTAAAGAGAAAAAAGGAGGGTGAAAAGGAAGGATTGAAGATGGAACCAAATGGGAGCAAGAGAAAGGGAAGGGAAGGGGAAGGAAGAGAAAGAAAATATGGGAGGAAAGGGGAGAGAGGGAGGAAAGGGGGAAGAGAGGAAGGAAAGGGGAAAGGAAGGAAAAAGAGAGAGGAAGGAAAGTGGAGAGAGGAAGGGAGGGAACAAGAAATTAGGTAGAGGAAAAAAAAAGGGAAAATAGGAAAAATAAGTTGATACTAGTTCAAAGATTTAGTTCCCAGGTTTCAAAATGAGAGAAATGGAGAGGAGAGAAGAGAGGGGAGAGGAGGAATGTGAAAGGATAGGAGGAAAGGAATGGGAGGGAGGGAAAGGAAGGGGAAAGAGGACGTTCCAGGCCTCTGTGACAACATCATGACCTCTGCAGGCAATCTTTCCCATTCCTGACTACCCATTCTCCAGGACAGGGCTATTCACTATCCCTTACACAACTTGACGTGCCAATAAACACAGCAGAGAAAACCATTCTTGATCCGCGAGTATCTGCTTCTCTTCTCACTTTCCAAGTACTCAAAGTAATTTTTATTGTTTCCACAAGTAAGTACTAGACATGGTTCTTTCCAAAATAAATACTGATGATAGACATTTCAGGTTCTCCATCCAATGTTCAGTCACAAATAGATGGGAGGGAACCTAAACTAAGTATGTCTCAAAATGAAAATATGTTTCATACATATTTGTCACTTGAGACCTCATAGCAAATATTTCTGAACAGAGTAGTATTATTTGTTATTCAGTATGCTTGGTTGAGAAAATAAACTTTAAAGTCAGAAATTAATTAAAAGAGCTGATAATAGCACACAGCTCTTGAAATGGTTTATAATTTCATACAGTGGGACAAGCCAATAAACACAGCAGAGAAAACCATTCCTGATACGCAAGCATTGCTTTTTAGTGTCATAAAAATGTACTTTCGGGAGAGTAGCACATTATAGTTTAAGTGAAGCTCTTCATTAGATGGTATGAGAAAATGAGGCATGAAAGGAAGATAGAAAAAGCCTCCTTAATAGTTCCTGTGCAGATAATGTAGGCCAAAGACAATCAATAGCCATGGCTCATTTATTTTATGTCCTTGAGCACTTAGAGGCAAAATGTTAGTGTTTGCTATCCTGTTGGCTTTCTTTGCTCTGCATCAGTAATGAAAAAATGGATTTGCATGCTACAGAGTGAGTTTTACAAATATAACACAAGCAGGTAGTTATTGTTAACCAATATGGAAAGAAATACCTTGTGCATTATTTTGGGTCCATTATATATATATTACTTTGGGGTCTATCTAAGACAGATAATAAATTTTCTGTCTCTATAATTAGCAAAATTCTTGACTGTATTACATTATAAAAATACGCTAAAAGAATTTCTTAAGATAGCTGGTTTTCAGATAGATTGTTGTCATTGATAAAAGCCAGTCATTAAATCAATATAATCAATATTTTGCTAAGTTCATGGCTTTTGAGTCTGTTAATATTTTCATTAGCAACATACTGTTATGTATCCTGTGTGATAGCAGCTACCATAATCCCCCTTCCATTGAGAACAGAATAGCATGCAATACATGCCTACACAATCAAAGTGACATTTATTTTATATGGCTGACATTCTTTGGATAATAGAAGTCAAAGAAAAAAATCTGCCGTAAGTAGTTCCTTAAAAGTCACCTTTTCCAGCAAGGCATAGTTGTGCACACCAATGATCTATAATGGAGGTGAAAGTAGGAGGTGAAACAGATCGAAGCCAGTGACAGCCATATAGTGAGCTTCAGGCAAACTTGAGATCCATAATGACATGAAGGTAAGGGTTAGGGACTGTGGATCAGTAGTAGACTATTGCCTTAGCATGCCCAAGTCATCGGATTTGATCTCTAGCACTGAAAACGTAAAACAACAACAAAGCCTCAGGTTTGAATAAAGAGTAGTGGATTTAAATGCTATATAATTAAATGAATAAATCCTGATTTTTATATATTAAAAACATAAAATCTTCTATTAAGTATAAATCAATTATGAGTTATATAAGAAGTAGACTCTTAAACAATGTTAAACTTGCACATTGCATTCAGGCACAATTTGGTATTAGTCAGCAATGGGTTAAGAAACTTTTACTAAAAGAACGGAAATAGTGTTTTCCTCAATCAGAAAACTTCAAGGTATGGTCTTCAGTTGTGGGTCCCATTTTGGCCCTAGTTTGGGCCTTGAGAACAAACTCAAGCTTGGCTCGAGTTTTGAGACCAATCTCATTCACTTCCATATCATGGGGTGACTAAGCAAGCCCTGTTTGGCCCTGCCTCTTTCTCACCATTGCTGAGGTAGAGCTTTGCCATTGGCCCTGTCATCACTCCATACTCTCTGTCACCCTTCTCTGCCTCCTATGTCATCTTACTCCACCAAAAATCCTCTTTCCTATGTTCCAAGCTTATATAAGTAAGAGGCTGATGACATAAAATGGAGTTCCTGCTTCAACAGGACTCCTGGCTCAGTGTGTTTCTTTTGGGCTATTGACACTCACCATCCGCTCAGCCCCCGAGAGGCCCTGGCAGGATTGGGACCTGTCTCCTCTCTCCTGGACCTGCTGGCAAGAAGTGAGCATTCAGGTCCAAACTGGTGGTGATATCATGGAGACATATGATGACAGTATAAGGACCATCATAAAACACAAAGGGTAAGTTAAAGAAAAGAGGGAGACCATCAGCAGCGGAGAAAAAGCTAGAAAAGACATCCATGTATGAGCAGTATTCAGCAGTGGTCTGTTCTGGAGGATATCTTCTGTTCCTGAAAATACAGAACAAATCCTCCTACAACACAAAAGCTGCCAGCAAAGGCCAGCTCAAAGTTGCATGTAGTCTAAAAGGGTATTGCCATTTGACATTATATCTTAAAATTTATTTTTAGGAAACAGCTTTCTTAATGACTCAGTTTCAAAATTCAAAGAAAATATTAAAATATTACAGTTTTGTAAAAAAAAAAAAAAGTCTTTCCTCTGTCATTTTGCTATATTTCTTCTTACCTTTAGTGTTGGTTAACATACAAAACACCAAGCTAGATGCCCGTTGAGCATCATAAATCCGCAGGTACGTTTAGTTTCATTCTATGTTCAAAATGACAGGAACAGAAAAAGCAAACTCCAACACAGAGAAGCCTGTTGCTTGTTGGGTCTATTGCACAAAGGACACTCAAGGAAGTACAGGCTTACAGATCTGGAGAACAGAAATGAGGAAATCACCAGGAGATAGAACATATTCCAAGGTAAAAATCTTGTCTACATTGTGGCTGGAGAGATGGTTCATTGGTTAAAAGCATTGGCTTGCTTTTGCAAAGGTCCAGAGTTCAATTCCCAGCAACCACACAGCAGCTTGCAACTTTCTGTAATTTACTAGTCCTGTAGTATATGACAATATCACACCAATGCACATAAAATAAAACTTAAAAATGTGAAAACAACACAAACTTGTCTACTTTGAGTAGTAAGGTTTCACACAGGAGACAAAATAGGAACTAGGGCCTGGAAAAAAGATCCTGGGGGCGGGAGGGGGACATGTAATGTAAAGATATTGACAAGAGCAGGATAGAGCAATGAGGAAACCGAAGTGGATTTAATTGAGGATTCAAGTCAACTGTTTTCACTCAACATGAACCAATCCAAGAGATGACCCTGGAAAGAAAAAAATAAAATGAGCCTACTGATGAAAGGAGTAACTCAAGGAAATAGGTTGGTCTGCAAGACATACTGGCTAAGCACAGACAGCTATCATTATAGCTTGAACACTATTATTGAACAATGTATCTCATGTTTGAGGAACATTACTAAAACATCATTGCTTCAAGCATAAGCTAAAGTGGGAAACGAAACTTACTGTTTTACCATTAATGGAAAAAGAAGATATTGAGCACACCAAAATCAACTTGAATAGGGACAAAGGCAAAAATAATAAATATAAATTAAATGTTCCTCAGCTGTTCTGGGTTAACCCTTGGCTGTGATCTGACAACAGTCAAGAATTCAGACAAACTGGATAGAAAAAGAAAGCAACTTTGCTAGATACTATTACATTTTCTATGTTTTGATAAGAACAAATAAAAGTTTATTCAGGCACAGTCTTAATTTGTGACCAATTACACATTGAATTGGAAAATTGTGTTTTTATGAGCCAGGTCTTATAAATATTTAGTCTGTATCATTTGTTAGAAATGGGTCAAATGATAATTACAAACTATATTAAACAAATATCCACTAAAGATAGAGGGATTTTGTTCCCTTAGGGTTTCAGAATATAAATATTACATTCGTGTTTCTTTTTTTACCCTGGGGATAACAATTCTAATTTAGTAACTACTATATAAACTACTGTATAATATGCTTTTGCAAATGTATCTAGAACACAAGGTTAGACAGACCACAATAAACTAATGTTCAGATTTATATTCAAATCAATTTTCTATCTTTCATTAACTTCTAGACTATATATCACTTATTATTTTATTTCCCTATTTTCTAAATATTTTTTCTTTCTTTTTTATGTTCTATCATTAACGTTTTATTAGATATTTTCTTTACTTGCATTTCAAATGATATCTCCTCTCCTGGTAACCCCTCTGGGGAAACAAACAAAAATAAAAACAAAAACAAAAAACAAACCCTGTTTTCTCCCCCCTACCCCTGCTCACCACCCCACCCTCTCCCTCTTCCTGGCCCTGGCATTCCTCTACACTGGGGGCATAGAACCTTCAAAGGACCAAAGGCCTCTCCTCCCATTGATTATCGACAAGGCCATCCTCTGCTATACATATGCTACTGGAGCCATGAGTCCCCATGTGTACTCTTTGGTTGATAGTTTAGTCCCTGGGAGCTTTGAGAGTGCTAGTTAGTTCATTTTGATGTTCGTGCTAAGGGACTGCAAACCCTTCAGCTCCTTGGGTCCTTTCTCTAGCTTCTTCATTGGGGACCCTGTACTCAATCCAATGTATTGTTGTGAGTCTCTACTTTTGTATTAGTCAGGTACTGTCAGAGCCTGTCAGGAGACAGGTATATCAGGCTGTTGCCCGTGGTAGTTTCCCGCCGGCAGGAACACACGGACACACACAGGATCCTTCTGCAGCCACTGTTTATTGCATCTTCAAGAGGGCAACCCCCAAGCCCCGAAAAGGCGTTGCTTAAATATACCATGGAGCGGCATGCTCATCTCTGATTGGCTGTTTGCTCATTACCTCATGAGAAGCCTCGGGATGGGCGGTGACTTGGCGCACTCTGGCCCTAGGCACATGCACAATTCACCTGTCTGCTGGCTATCACCGCTCACCGAGGCTCTCTACATCAGGCTCCTGTCAGCCAGCACTTGCTGACATCCACATAGTGTCTAGGTTTGATGACTGTATATGGAAAGGATTCCCAGGTGGAGCAGTCTCTGGATTGTCCTTCTTTGAGTCTCTGCTCCATAGTGTGTCTCTGCAGCTCCTTAGATGGGTATTTTGTTCCCCTTCTGAGAAGGAACAAAGCTCCACACTTTGAGCTTCCTTCTTCTTGAGTTTCTTGTGAGTGAGGTAACCCAATCACAAAAGAACACACCTGACATGCACTCTCTGATAAGTGGATATTAGCCCAGAAGCTCAGAATACCCAAAATGCAATCTAAATATTTTTTCTTAGCATATCAATCAGAAATAGAGTTTCTTTGGGGGTTGGTGTGGCAGTTATTCCTTAGAATCTAAGACCACTCAAAAATCACTGATTACATGATTTAGGTAGCCTTCATTTTAACATCTAACTGAGAATAAGTTATTTCTATGCAAGTATAGTCATGGTTCTCCCCCCAACTATTAGCAAGGAAATATCACTAGTTTTACTATTTTCAGAAGGGGACATGGATCCCTCCGTGAGTGATAACAAGGAAACACCCCCAATATACTTCAAGTTGCTGTGATTCTGTAGTATGGAACCCATGGGGAGCAGGGCTGGGCAAGAGTAGGGTCAAGGAATGTCCAGACCCCAGAAATCTCATCTTGGCATGAGCTACCTCCTTAGAGAGAGTCTGTTCTTGCCTTGCTCATTGCTGCCTAAGGTCTCTTTCTCTATGAGCTGTCCCACCTTGAGTCCCTTTCAGGATACACTGGATTATGATCCTTGGCCTATAATGGTAGGGGAAATTGAGGCTGAATGGCACTACAGCATGGTTATGTTTGATGTAACATCAATAGTCCATCTCAACTAACTCTATTTTAAAATTTTTTACTCAAGCAAACAGTCTGTGCAAATCTCTTGCTGCATGTTTTACTGACTTATCTACTTTAGGTAAGTCATAGTTTAGAGGTTCTAGTTCGGAATTTATAACAAAAACAGGATCATCACTTTGATGAAGGAGAGTGAGGACCTAGTAAGCACCAGAGTGAGAGAAGTGGGAATCACTCTACTATTAGAATTGTCAATGAGCATATCAAGTGAAATTAAAGTGGAACTAGTAAAAAAAAACTCTGAAATACTTTTCTCTTGTGTGGGGCCTAGGTTGTGTTGAGACACACACACACACACACACACACACACACACA
>JADRCD010190124.1:0-14080 GCA_019843815.1 Montemys delectorum
AACCAAAGATTTACTTCATTTTTGTACATGGTGTAGTGTGGTTTTCCACTTCTGGTTTTTTTAGAACATGTATATATTAGAGAAGTTTCTTATTATACAGGTTGCACATTTCTTAGTTTCTGTTGTAAATTTTTGTATTTTCATATGGAACTTGTTATTATCAGTGGTGATGAATACAAAAGTTATAAGCTTTGGTTATTCCTGTATGCGGCCTCCTTGCGTTCTTAAACACTACTTGTGATACTTGTTGATACAATCATTCTTTCTTAGGAGTGAAAAGTCTCTCCTATCCACATGCTGACAGGTTTTTCCTGACATGTTTTCCATCCTTGGCACCTCCTGTAGTGAGGACTTTTGTTTACCCTGCTGGTAAGATTCATAATTAGCTGTGTCCTGTTCCTCACCTCAGTGGAAATATTCTTATGGTTCACTACTGAGTCCTGTATTAGCTGGTGCATCTCATTTACAAAGAAGGTTCAAAAAAAGAATCCAGGGCAGGGAAGTGACTCGTTCAGTAGGTCGACATGGTGCTGGAGAAGTAGCTGGGAGTTCTACATTGTGATTCACAGACAGCAGAAAGAGAGACTGAGACTGAACCTGGCCTCCACTTTTGAAACCCCAAAGGCCACTCCAGTGTCATACTTTCTCTAACAACTCTACACCTCCTCCAGGAAGGCCACACCTCCTCAGCCTAAGTCATCTCCTTTAGTGTCACTTCCTGATGTTAGCCATTCAAATATATGAGTGTATCAGGCCATTCTCTTTCAAACAGCCACAGTTAGTAAAGTACTCACTGCCAAAAGGTGAGCATTTGTGTTTGATCATCAGCACCCTTGTAAATGCAAAGCTGCGTCTCCCATCTGAAATCCTAGTGTTGCTAAAGTGGAGACAGAAGGAGACCCTGCAATCTAACAGACTTGGCAGGAACCAGTTTCAGTGAGAATCTCCATCCTAAAATAAAGTGGAGGGTGCCTGAAAAGAGGCATCCTTTGTCTACATCTGACTACATCCTCTCTAGATACCCTATTCTGTGGAGTAAGGACTAAATGTTTTTGATCTATATTTTGATTATATGTTGAAACAATGTGCTCAAACTAATGTACTCACTAAACCACTTTTATTTTCTTTCTTAGCACCAAGGTCAGGTTCCCAGATTCCATTTAGTTTTGATTGGTACATATAATTGAGTTCTGCTCAATGTCAGCAGAAGTGACTTCTACCCCCACAGCATCATTTGCCATTATCTTATCATTTGTGTTCTGGGTACTGGCCTTCAAGTGATAGCCTGTGGTATTCCAGAGTCCCTAGTTACTGTATCTATCAGAATGCCTTTCCTGCCCTCCTCTCCTTCCAACTGTTGCTAGAAAGCAATATTTTTCATATCTACCATCTATCTATTTATCTATCTATCCATCCATCTATCTTATTTACTTTACATCCCACTTGGTCCCCACTTGTACCCCCCGCCCCCAGTCTAGAAGGCAATCTTAAAATCTGGGATTGATTTTATTTGCTACTAGCATGAAGATCCTGATCAGTGCTTACTCGGCTGTTTCTGAAGTTTAGAGCCTTTGTTATTAGTATTATTTCTTTTTACTTAATATGCCACAGAAAAAGTTTATTCTGTTGTTTAGAAGTAATGTGATTCTTACAAGAAGACCCAGGCTTGCTCATTTAATAAATACTGTTACCCATTAATTACAAAGTGCCTTGGAAATAGTGACAGAAAGACCTGTGTTCACGTTTTTGCTCTTCTTGGGCAAATTATCTTGACATAGTTACTCACACTTCCCTGAGCTTTTTGTTTGTCACATCTGAGAAAGGAATCTGTGAAATAGGCAGCAGTGTGAGTCAAACCATGCTGGGTTAATGTCTTACCACGTGAAATATCATCACTAGCATCCAAATGTACAGTCAAGGCAGAAAACGAGGAAAACACAATAAAGAAGTGAAAGTAACATCTGCTGGTTTCCACATGTGAAATTACAGTAAAAAGAAATTTTATCACACTGGTGCTTAAGAAACAACAGTTGATGTTTCTATATAGTTGAATTTGATATAATCATTAGAAAACCACTTTGTCTTCTGAGACTTTTGCATTACCCTCTCTGATTCTTTTGATCAGTATATAGTGATTGTTTGACTTTTAATCTTATAGTTAAGTTGTAGATCATTTCTTACTTTCAAGGATTTCTGGGGCAGGGGACTCTCTAAACTTTAAAGAGCTATTTGTGGTTTGGGCTTACACATAGCAATTTCACTTCAATAGTTTCTTCATCATTGCACTGACGTGTAAGCTATTAATATGCATGTTTTTTGATTAACTGTTATTAGAAACCCATGTCTACATGAAGTATTGTGGTTACCTTGTGGGCGTGAAACACATTGTTAAGCTCAATCGTGCATAAGAGATATAATTAGAGAAAATATCTTCTTGATTTACTGTAACTTTGGGAATCGTACTAAAATCAGAACATTAAGTGTGACAGCCGGGCAGTGGTGGTGCACGCCTTTAAACCCAGTACTTGGGAGGCAGAGGCAGGTGGATTTCTGAGTTCGAAGCCAGCATGGTCTACAAAGTGAGTTCCAGGCCAGCCAGGGCTACACAGAGGAATCCTGTCTCAAAAAACCAAAAAAAAAAAAAAAGGGAATAAACGTTACTTATTTTACTGAATGTACAAAGAGTGAGATATTGATTTGAAACCATAGCACCTGAGAACTTAAACTATGTTTTTAGTATGTTATACCCCAGGATCCTTGGGTATGGTTAAGGAAATGTGTGTTCTTGCAGAAGGAAAAACCTAGGCAGTGTTGTGGGTATGGTAGCCGCAGCAGTGAGATGCTAACCTGGGACTCCTGCATTATACTCTACCTCTCTTTCTTTATACTTACACATCTATTTTTAAGTACACTTCCCCCTTCCTGTAATGCATGTCTCCAGTAAGGAATCACTTTCAAGTTCAAAGGGGGTAAGAGGTACTCTTAAATCACCTTAGATGATGAGGATTTCTACAGTGAATGCAGAGGTAGCACAGACATAGGTACACAGCTTCCCTGCAGCACAGAGATAAACCCATAGAGAGCAGGAGTCCACGTGTATATTAAAGCAGTGAGTTAGAAATGAAAACCTGCTCACAGCAGTTAAAAAGGTCAGCCTCCTTAGGACACAGTTAAGACAGAGCCAGTTCTCTTTATAAGACTGAGACTATTGTACAGTGCAGGAAGGGAAATCAGATAGCAAGCATTCCCTCTGGAAAAGAAGCCAGTTGTTATTTGTAATCATATTTTGTATATAGAGAATGGTAAAGTCTTGTACATTGAAAAATACTTTAAAAGGTGCTAGACTTGACCAAAATTATCACCATTACAGGGTACAAAGTTAATGTGAATTTGAAGGATGCAAATTACTATCTTCCTATGTCAGAACCTTAGCACAGTATCATTTATAACACCCTCAGAAAACATCAAAACTCGGAGCCTGTGACTTTTGAGAGAAAAATGTTTCTTAAATTTATTGTCAGTTACTTCCAATTTGACTTCTATTTGTTGATTATAAAATTAAAACTGAGGTGGGGTTAATAAAAAAAAAAAAAGGAATTTAACATCTCTGTTCTATAAAACATAGCCAAAAGTTTCAAAGGAAAGACGAAAGCAGAACCAACTGGATGGCTCAGTGGAGGAAGGCAAGCCTGGTAAACCAAGGTCCGTCCCCAGAACATTCAGTAGAAGGAGAAAGTTCTTCAGGTTGTCCTCTGACCTTCACATGTGCATGTGCACAACATAACACACACACACACACACACACACACACACACACACACACACACACACACACGGAAGCGGGCAGAATGGGAGGAAAGGAGAAAATTGCAAGCTTCATAGTGTCTGGTTTCAAGATTACAAAGTAAAGTGCTACTGGGTCAGTGCAGTGCAGGACTGGCAGCAGGGTGGACAGATCGGTAAGTGTTAGGAACAGACTCACGTGTGTAGGCACTTCCTTTCTGCAAATGGACCAAAGTGATTCTGTGATGGAAAGATATCTTAGTAACAGATGTGTGCAATGCCTGTGTGTGTGTGTGTGTGTGTGTGTGTGTGTGTGTGTCTGTGTCTGTGTCTGTGTCTCTGTGTGTGCGTGCCCACAGAAGTACAAAATATAAAGCTTCTACTCCTATTTTCCCATCAAAAAAAGTTAAATAAACCAATAAAAACTTGGCAAAAGACATGAACTAACACTTTAGGGAGGAAGGTACATAAAATGCCAGAAAGCACATGGAAATGTAGTGAGCATTTTAATATTTGAAATATAAATTATAGTAAAGCACCCTGATGCATACTCAGCAGTAGCTTCCTACTTTGCGATGATCCTTTTTGTTTTTTTCTGCGTTTTCTGTGGTCCCTTCTCTGTTGTGTTGCTCCCTCCATTTAGCTTTTGCCCTACCCTTTCTTTTCTCCACCTTTCATTTCTAGTGGTGTTTGATGATGTGGGCCTCTTGCTTGACTGTCCAGAACTGTGTTCTCCTTTGTGGCCTCGCTTCCACCTGCTCCTCTTCCTGCTCCTTGGTCCGTTTCTAAGTGTATAAATTCAATCAGGTTATAGTTGGAGAGTAGAACTAGCATTCTCATATTCCCATTATTTTCTGTCTGGCATAAGTAAATGTGTTTCTTTAGGTTAGACTCATCCTACATCCTGAAAAATGAGATAATTCAGATAAGGGTTTAGTCTCTTTCTTCCTCTATTTGGTGACAAATGCCTAGAAGAGTGAAAGACACAAAGAAGTGCTTAATACATGTGTGTTGAATGAATGTGCTTATTTGGCCCTGGGTAAGAATAGGGGATTTCTTGGAGGATTCCCTTGGTTACCCTAATCTATAGATGTTTAGGACCCTTAGGGAAAATGAGCATAGCATATACATATAATCTTCATATAAGCTCTAATACACTTGAGATAATCTCTTGATTTTTTAAATAATATTTAATATACTTTCATGCTACATTAATATTATTTTAGGGGTTATGACCAGGAAATTTAAAAAGTCTTTATACAGTCAGTCCAAGTTCAGTTTACTCTTTTTTCTTTTTCTTTGTTTAGGTATATTTTAGCTAGGATATTACGAGTCCACAGATACGGAGTCTGTCAGTAACAAGGGCCTACGCGCTATGCTTGAGGGAGACCCTGACTATGGCTCCTAAGAAAACATGCATATAACATGTTCAGAATCCAATACTAACACACGGGTACTGTAGAGGGGGTACTATCAGAGGATCGTGTGCTCTTGTTCCTTTTAGAGATGGAGAATGACCTAATTGTGGGGTGTCTATGTAAACACTACAACCAGCAGATTAATGATCCACACAATGTATAAAGGAAATCTGGTTCAACGTGACTCAGTAGCCAGTGTTGGTCCACACTTCAGGATTCTGACTTCAGGTAGTTTATTTCAGGTATATTTAAGCACAGCATAGTTTGGGGGGAAAAAAGGTTCCTGCTGATAATTAACTCAGTCCCAGGCACACAATAAAGCTTAAGGCATGATTACATCAAAACTCTTTGTAAAGTACATATGACTTTTTCCATAAAGACGAATTATATTGACTGAGAAACAGTATTCAAGCTAAGGGTCTGGAGGATGAGATAAATACACCAGTCTGAGGGAGCCAGATGTGGCCTGGCCATTCAGATAGCACACATGTCACCAGAGTATTGACCACATCCATTCCTGGCCTTCTAGGAAGGAAACAGGTTATACATTTCTTTCTTTGAAGAGACAACACTCTGTGTTTAAAATTTCTGGTCCCTAGTGGTCACAAGTACCTCATGCCATATGCACTTGATGGTCCTCTCTTTAGAAAACACTGTATCATTTTCTCTCTCTCTCTCTCTCTCTCTCTCTCTCTCTCTCTCTCTCTCTCTCTCTCCCTCTCTCTCCTCCTCTCCCTCTCCCCCTCTCTCTCTCCCTCTCTCTCTCCCTCTCTCTCCCCTCTCTCTCTCTGTCTCTGTCTCTGTGTGTGTATTTTTGTTTCTATGTGTATACCTTGTATAGACTATATAATATCTTAGTGTATCACTTACCCCATCTGCAAAATGGAGTCTCAGTACTTACTTCATAGTATTGCAGTGGGATTAAATGATGCAATAACATTAGGCTCCTATGAAGAGTGGCAGCACTCTTACACATTTTTGTCATTGCTAGTATTGGTTTAGGGGGGAAATGAACCAGATACAGGGTTTCAGAATCATCTTTTTTGTCAAAATAATCTAAAGACAAGCCTCTTCTTTTCTCTCCATACCATACCCTTCTAAATTAGGAGTTCATTTCTCAGTGTGTGCATTGTGTAGCACTGGGGTTATCTCTGTGTGCATTGTGGAGCACTGGGGTTATCTTTTAGAGCCCTTGATATGAAGGGGGAAAGTCCTCCATCAAAGCTTTGCTCTAGGCCTATTTTGCCATAGTTTGTTGTAACTGCCATGCATCTTTATTTTAAGTCATTGGTCCCTCACTTAGAGGGCAAGCCCTCCACCCTGACATCTCTGATGCTGTCATTCATATCTTTTGGGTAAGCCTTAAATTATCAATCCAGAACATCCTATAAATCTTCATTAGGAAATTCCTTCTGAAGGTTTGCTGAAAAGTAGTTACTGTGAGCTGTGTGTGCAGCAGCCGTTTGCCTAACTTAAAAAAAAAATTGACTGTTTTAATTTGTTTTAAAAATATCCACTGGCACCAGTTCTCATTACAGATGTGTGGTTGTAACATTTCATTTTTAAAATGTGTATCCATCTTTTTTCAGTTCCAAAGGAGTCCAAAGAAACCATCTCAAACCTTAAAAATAAACCACTAAACCTACAGTGTTTTTGGTTTTTAAAAATTCTCGAGGGAGAACATTTTTTATCTTGGACCGAAGCTTCATGCAGGGTGGCCCATTTAAAAGAGGCCCTGTGCACAGCCACATTATTAAATGGGAACATTTTAAATGGGCCACCCTGTAAATCAGGGCTCTTTCCAGTGGGTATTTACTCCCTTGCACACTTGAGAGTGTAGTGCAGGTTTTCAGTTACTGTGCTTGATAAGCAGCCCTCTAGCAGAAATGTGCACATCCAGGTGACATGAAATGGTGCAGATCTTAATCCAGAGGGCAGAAGCTTGCAAGTTTATACTGTGAGATGTTATGTTTCCAAGATCTTCTGGAAATTCCAGCTGGCATTATGCAGATCTCCTTTTTGAAAACATTTTTAATGGATAAAACACAAATAAACTAGAAATGATTTTTGATTTAAACAGTAATAGAGCTTCGAATTTTCCTTTACTAGAAATCTTTTAAATCAGAATAGTCATCCTTGCTTTAAAATACTGTAAGGTACATAGTACTTAGTATTTTTAATCTAATGATTCCTAACATCCTATTCCTTTGAATTATATATGTACACACACACACACACACACACACACACACACACACGAATGAGAGCTTAGTTGAGCAGTAATCTATATAATTCAAGTTTTGTTGAAAACTCAACCAAATTTATAAGGCATGAGTATAGGTGGAAGTCTGTATACTATATGTTGTCCCAAGTGCTTCCAAATCACAAATCAAAACAGAAAGAGAAGCAAGAGAATGGATGACTGGCACTGTATGAAAATCGTTTTGCCATGCCACTGTCTATTATGCCAATTCTGGGTTAAATGATTTGAGACCCTCAGCATTCCTTCCACTTACTCTCCTATTGCCCAAAGCAGTACCTGTATCCCACCTGTAGGGAAACAACTGGAGGCCTGGGGTCTTCTGCCTTTCATTCCAACATACATGGGGATGTTTTCCCCAAGATCTCAATGGTGATACGAGAAGAGGTATTTTGGCCACATTGCCAGCAGCGAGTTTTGAATTTGCTGTGTTTATGGCATTCAGAGTCAAGATAGGCTTCCGTTTACCATACTCAGCTGATGCTGTTAAGCCCATATCTATGTGTGACACATAGTTCTGTAGTCAGAACTCCTAACTTCAGTTTTAAATATCAGTGGGACCTGACTCTCCACATTGTTCTTTGTGTTCCTCTAACTTACATATAAGGGTTTGTTGTTTGTTTGTTTGTTTATGGGTCATAATTTTTGCCAAGAACAAGTATTTATTTGTGTGTTTGTAGTTTTAGTCTTAGAACCATTTAGGCCATTGCAGTTTGAGGATGATGGTTAAAAACTTGCTTTGAAACCAGCCATCATATTTTAACTCTATATTTTATAGAAAATAGAGCCTGGAGGGCAGATTAGAAATGATTCTTGGTAAAGGGAATTGGAATCCATTTTACACCAAAACAAGATGGGTAAATAGTCCTTTTGTCTTTCCTTCTACTTATTAGCACACCTATTTTGGGGGCATAAAGAGAAACTTATTTCATAGTTGTATCATACATAGAAAGTTGACTTAATTTTAGATTGACAGCTTATGTGTAATCCTCAGCCTATTTTATTTTAGATTTAATCATTCTATTTACTTGGTCATTAAATTATGATATGTTACTTGAGTCCTGTAGTGTTAGACTACTCTGATCTGTTTCTATGGTATTTCCTAGGGCTTCTTTAGCAATGTTTCAACAATGTAAGACAACAACAATTTATTTTCCACAGTCTGAGGGTTTAGATGTCAGCCAGGTATGGTGGCACATGTCTGTAATCCTGGCACTTATGACTTAAGAGGCATTAGGTTCAGGATTTTGAAGTTATGTTTGGCTGACTATAAAGCAACTTCTAGGCCAGCCTGGGCTACATGAGTTTCTGTTTCAAAAAAGTAAAAATAAATGAGTGTAGAGTCTTTGAGGTAGAAGCTAATGTTCTTCCTCTGCCTCTCTGACAGAGGTCCTAAAGTTCCTTGGCTTCCAGCAGTTTGATATCAGTTATCTGGCTGTCTCCTAAGTGCTCATGTTAGTTTTCCATCTGTGCAAGTTCTCCTTTTAATTAGGGTGCCTACTATGTCGTATTAGAACTTGCTTTAATGTCATTGTTGTAAACTTAATTCCTCTGATTAGCTCCTATGTCCAGGATGGTCATACTTTGAGGTACTGGGTGTCTTAATTTGGTTTCTATTCCCATGATAAACACCTTGACAATAAATAACTTGGGGAGGAAACGTGTTATCTCATCTTACAGCTTTATAGTCCATCACAAAGGGGAGTCAGGGCAGGAACTGAAATAGATGCCATGGAGAAATGCTGTTTCATGGCTTTTACAAAAGAAGAGAAGTGTTCCGTGATCTCTACCAGTTCCCATTCAGATTTCAGAGTCCATTCACATAGCTGAACCAGACCATGACTGTGCCTGCTAATGCATTGCAGCTTTGGTGCTATGGTGGGCTGTGTGTTTTCAACAAAGACTTTATGACCCTGTTCCAGAAAAGTGAATTAATAAATGACCCCTGAATTGTAACAACAGCTTTTTCTCTCACCCAGTAAAATGATTTTTAAATAGTGTAATAATATATTTTAAAAATAGATAATTTAAAGCTTATTCTTCTAGAATTTCATATCTTCTGTTGTCTCAATACAGTTTATGTTAGACTGAAAGCAAGCCTTGTGCAAGTCCTTGGGAGTGCCCAGCCACCATAGAGACCAAGGGTTTGGCTTTATTCAAGGTTGCATCAGAGAATATTGGTAAGATGGATTAAACTTCTATATAGATTTTGGTATATGTATGTATATGTGTGTGCGCGCGCACACACACACACACACACACACATATAGTGGACATTTTTATCTGGAAACCCAATTAGAAAGCAGGACTTATTTTATTGTTGCTAGATAAACTTTTGGAATTGACCTATATAGCCATAAAAGTTAGCTAATGAGGGGATGTTTAACCTATTCTCTAAAAACTACTGGGTTTATAGAGTGTATGCTCAATTGTATCATTAACATATTTGAGAACTTAGAATTTGTAGACAGTTAATTGTTCATTGACTCTGAAATAATAGTCTTAATGGAATTTAAACAGAAAATATACTGCCTTGAATTAAAAACAATTTCTATGAGCCTTCAACTATACTTCTAATTGTTTCCCCTTTATAGCTTAGAAATAGTACCATTTTCCAGAACAGAAAGAATACTCTTATACCCAAATTGTTTTAGTTACCTGTATTATAACTTATTGTATTTTTTAATGAGTTTCTACTTTTGCATTTATATTACATCACCATTGCATACAGCCCCAAATCCACTTTTTATATTAATTTTATCTTTTAATATATTTTGTTTTCATTTATAGTAATTATATCATACCCCTCCCTTCAGACCCTCTAAAGGCTTCCCCTCTCAGATGCCTGTTCTCTTTTTCTTTAATTATTATTGTTACATTTATACAAATATACATACATACACACACACACACACACACAAACACATACACACAAACCTTCTTAGTCTGTTCACTGTTGTTTCATGTGTACGTTTTTAGGACTGACTACTTGGTATTGAACAGTCACTTCTCATCCCTGGGGAAGGATAATTCTTTTCTCCGCAGTGGTTACTTTGTTGTAGGTCTGTATCAGGGAGTGGGATACCAGGGACTTTCCCCAGGGATCTCGCCCCCTCCTCCCGCCAAACCCCCATTTTATTAGCTTTAAACAATAACCTTAGAAATAAATGAAAATGTCACACACTAAAACTGAGAATACTCAAAGCTTATACAGTGCAGTGAGCATCTCTGTTGGTAGAGTTGGCATTCAGAACAGATTTACTGTTAAAATGTTTGTTCTCAAGTGCTGCTAATAAAGCTGGGTGCCAGGCAAATGTGTAAGGTGATTTCTGCTCCTGAAGAGCCCACTGTTCCCATGGAAAGCAAATTAAGAGAGAGGCATTTACATCAATATCACATAAAATCTTTGTCCTTATTCTAATGGCACTATAAAATCATTAAGTCCTATGTGATTTTAAGAAATTTGAAATATTTACACTGAATTAAGCCAGTATTTTTTCTGTTATGTGTTATTCTTATAACATGTAATGAAAATATTACAGACAGCATTTTCTCCCTTGCTGATCCCCATCCTTCCATGACCCAATGTCTGGAACAGATTATTATAGGCTATTTTGTTTTAACAGCCTGGTAAAAATGACACCTATGTGAAAATATAGTAGCAGGAAGCATTGATGATGCCTATTCTTCTTTGAGGTTGACCCTTACTTGCTAGAGCATGTTATTTCTTTACTGTAGCACACTTGTTACTTTGGTTTTGAAAAGGAAACCTCATTTTTACTTTGTTGTTGTTACTGTTTTGTTTAGTTTAGTTTTGTTTTGTTTTGTTTTGTTTTGTTTTGGTTTGGTTTGGTTTGGTTTGAGACAGCATTTCTCTGTGTAGTCCTGGCTGTCCTGGAACTCTCTTTGCAGAGCAGGCTGGGCTTGAACTTAGATATACACTTGCCTCTGCTTCACAAGTACTGGGATTAATGGTGTGCACCACCACTGTCCTGCTTGCTTGCTTGCTTGCATGCTTGCTTGCTTGCTTGACTGATTTTTTTAACTAAGACTTTGCAAGGGAAAATCAGTAAGTAGAAATGAGCTGTGTGCATTTAGTGTAGGCTGGAATAACAAGTTATGGACAATTAATTTAATAGGAAATACTAGACTCTGCTTTCAGTTATGTGGCTATCAAAGATGCTTGGGCACCAACTAAATAATGCATTGGCTTTGGAAGTATGGAAAGCAGGCGAGGAGGAGGTGGTTCTAGAGCAGAGAGATTGGAGGTGGGTGATACCCTGGTTCTATATAAGTAAGAGAGACAAATTGTTTATACTTAGGCATGTCCTGGATACTTCTCTGCTCCAGGGCATAAGGCCATACTTGTTCCATCAGAGTTGAACAAGTGTTTTACTCTGAAAAGGGTAAGGGAGCAGCCTCTAACCAGCTGTTGACAGGAAGGAGGCTCTAGTTACTCCCTCAGTTGTGAGCTCTTCTAAGACCTTTTTCTGCCTATCCTCTACATATGGAATAGGAAAGGTATTGATGTATTAAGCTGCAAAGAAAATTACACTCATATAATCATATTCATATACCTAATTAACCCACTTCCTAGTCAAAATTTAATCTCTGTAATACCTGTATTATCATATATCTTTTGGCAATGTGGTTTACCTGTTTTAGAATTTCTGCAATTAAGTGAGTTTTTTTATGGTAATTTAAAAAAATGTGTGTGTATCCGGGGGGGGGGGGGGAGACTTGCACATATGCCCAAGTGTCCTAAAGAGTTTGAGCGAGAGTGTCAGATCCCAAGTCTTAGCTAAGAACTGGCAGAGCAGCAAACACTTTGAACTGATGAGCCATCTCTCAAGCCCCATCAATAGTGTGTGTGTGTGGGGGGGGGGTGTGGGGTGTGGGTGTGCATGTGTGTGTGTGCATGTGTGTGTACACGCATGTGTGTGTCTATGTATAGATATTTGGGCTTTTTTTGTTCTGTTTTTGAGACAAGATTTCTCTGTATATCCCTGGCTCAGGGTCCTGCCTTGTCTCTCAAGGCTGGAATTAAAGGTGTGCTCCCCCAGGGACTGGCTTAATTGTTTTTTGTTTGCTTTGAGAAAAATATTACTATGTAGGTAAAGCTTGCCTAGACTTACTATGGAGCCTAGGCTAAATCTTGACCTCATAGTAATTCTCTTATTTTAGCTTTCTGAGTTGTGGGTTTATAAGATGAACTACCATTAAATGTGACTAATAGATATTTTTAACTAGGGAAAATTTCACTATTACCAGGTTGTCTAGACTTAGTCATGTCCTTCTTACAAGCCCTTCCCTCTGACCTGCACTCACTCAGTGCTGCTGGTCTCAAGACCCACGTGAGAGATTCTAGTCATTCCAACCCTGGCCCCCTTTCACATTCCACCTCTCTACCCACATTCATCAACTCGGAATTTCTTTTAAGTGTCTACGGGTTTTACATATAATCGAGCCATGATTCTTTAATTGCATAATTTGACTTTTTTAAAGGTTTTATTTATTTTATGTATGAGTACACCATAGCTGCCTCAGACACACCAGAAAAGGTCATTGGATCCCATTACAGATGGTTGTGAGCCACCATGTGATTGCTAGGAATTGAACTCAGGACCTCTGGAAGAGCAGTCAGTGCTCTTAAATGCTGAGCATTGTATTCCTAAGACTTAAAAAACAAGTTGAATTTCATGTAGTAAACATACAACCACTTGGAGTTTTTGATTTGTGTGTGGTGTGCAAATGTGTAAGCCTGAGGTTAACACAGGCTGTCTCTTCTTTTATTGTTCTCCACCTTTCTCTGCACTTGATCTTAGCCAAAAGGCTGAGGAGCGATCTCCACCTTTCTCTGAATACGAGCTCTCTTGTTTATCTCAGTCTAACTATCTAGTTTGCCCCAGGACCCTTTCGTTTCCCTTAGGGCTGGGATTAGAGACTGATGCCACACCCACTAGGCTTTCACATGGGTGCTGCAGATGCTCACCTCTACCCTCAGGCTTGCTGCTTGCCTGTTAACTGTTGAGCTGTCTCTCCAACCCTAAACACAAATGGGTAGAAATAAGCCCTTTTTTTTTTTTTTTACATTTGACCTGAGAGATAGCTCTTTACCTCATTTAGATTCCTGTCCATGGTTAATAATGTGAGCCACATTGGCCTTCCAGGGCTTTCCCTCTCACCTTCATGAGTTCAGCTGCAGTGTTTGTTACACAAGATTGGCACTTCTGCATGGCCCATATTTAGTTGTCAAAAAGTCATCCAGAAGCCTACTGTAAGAACTCAGTTTGGATTATGCTCATATCATCTTTTACCTCTTTCAGTTTTCTCATGGTAGAAGCTGAAAAAGCCTAAGTGTCTAAGGTTTTGGTGAAACACTGTAGTATAAAATAGGTTAATTTTAGAGCCTGTAGTAAGAATACTGGGAATGGAAGTCCTACTGATGCTCTCCATTGAATACGTAGCCTTGCACAATCTAGACGTGGAATGGAAAGAATAAATGTTATTAATAATTAGGATAAAGGAAGTAATAGTATAGGTTCTCACCACATTTTGATTTCCTATGTTGATGTAAGTGTGTTGGTGTAAGTGTGTTGGTGTAAGTGTGTTGATGTAA
>JADRCD010190124.1:14090-37386 GCA_019843815.1 Montemys delectorum
TTGGTGTAAGTGTGTTGGTGTAAGTGTGTTGGTGTAAGTGTGTTGGTATCTGTGGTGATGCTTATACATGTAGTCTACTGGTGTCTGTATATAGGACAGTTGGCCCTCTACATCTTTGGGGCTAATGTCTGTAGGTTTATCTTTAGACTCTGCCCATCAGTTCCCAAACAGTACTATATAATAACTCCTTATGTAGCATTCATCTGGTAGGAGCTAAGCTCACAATATAGTATGTTGAGGTTTTGTACAAATATTGTCCTCTCTTACATAAGGACTTTAATTGTGTCTATGTGAAACCTCCAACTATAGTACTCTGCAGATACCAAGAGACAATACCTTGTAATGGTATTTTTAGTATACTTCTATGCCCTCCTATGTTCATGGTTGAAGTACAGATGAAGCTTTCAATGAGACATTTTAATATGTGATTTATAATGATAGTTTGTGTAGACTTGTATAAAAAGTTATTTATACATACCAAAATTTGAAATTCTGGTCTATAATCTAAAGTGAACCCAAAAGATCATTTAATGTATGCTATGTGTTTATTCTCAATAGAATCATAACATATAATTACATCTTAACATCTTTCTCATGTCATCACTTTTTTATACATATTCTGGAGAATAAATTGAAACTGCATATTTTTCTCAGTATACTAAATTCCATTTTGATTTGAGGAATATTGTTGAGACTAGAGATAAATGTTTTCTTTATTCTCTCTGAACAAAAGTCACTGATCATTGTCTAGTTTACATAGTCTATAAAGATAGTTGCCTTGTATGCTTCATGATTTAAATTGGATCCTTTTCTGAATAAACAAATGGAGTATATTATGTAGTACAACTGGAATATATTATGTATTTTCCTTTTGGCAGTCACAGATATTTGCACAATTAATTTTCACGTATCTTTGGTGATTCTACCATGACTTTGCAGTGTTTATCTATGTTTTCATTTACATGCTCTTGTATTGTGCTGGACTAATACTTTGGCTTCTGTGAATATAATTCTCAGGAGAAAAACTAGGCATAAGATTCTTATTAATTAAATTGTGATATAAATTTTTATCTGGTATTTTTTTAATAAGAAGTATAATTAAGTTAGGCTTTGGGCATAATTTTGCATTGCTTCTAAAAATGTGGGAAGGATGAGTGAGTTTAGTCAGGAAACACTTTTAAAATTGCTCAGATTTTACAATATTTTACAATTTTTTCATTTATTTGGAGACAAGGTCTTAATGTAGACCCCTCTAACTTGAACTCTGCCCCTGCCTCCTGAGCACTGGGATTAAAGGTATGTACCACCACACCTAATAAACACTTTAAACAGTTTTCTCAAGAAAACTCTGGATCTTTAATTATTAAGGGACTTGAATGCATTTGCAGTACATAAGATAGTTTGTGTATGTGGTAATGCTATGGAACAGGGTAGACATTTCAGCAGGATAGTCCATGTCATATGACATGATACTCTTCTGGACAAGATGGCAAATTAGCTCAAAGACAGATCTGAAACTAGTTCAGCTCTTGTCAGTCCTCAGAAATGTTGATTATGCCATCTGTTGTCTATATTTGACTTGTTCACCATGTAGGTTAGAGGGATGCTTTGTTTCTATTGTTTATTTATTAAAAACTGATAACTTGGCCTGGCGGTGGTGGCCCACACCTTTAATCCCAGCACTTGGGAGGCAGAGGCAGGCGGATTTCTGAGTTCGAGGCAAGCCTGGTCTACAGAGTGAGTTCCAGGACAGTCAGGGCTACACAGAGAAACCCTGTCTCGAAAATCCAAAAACAAAACAAAACAAAACAAAAAAAACCCTGATAACTTTTCTACTCAAATCATAACTTAGGCCTTTATATATAGCCAAGCGAATACTATACTGTTTTTTGTTTTGTTTTGTTTTTTGGATTTTTTTGTTTTTTTGTTTTGTTTTGTTTTGTTTGTTTGGGTTTTTTTGTTGTTTTTCAAGACAGGCTTTCTCTGGAGCTCACTCTGTAGACCAGGCTGGCCTCAAACTCAGAAATCCACCTGCCTCTGCCTCCCAAGTGCTGGGATAATTGTTTTGTTTTGTTTTTATTAGATATTTTCTTTATTTATATGTCAAATGATATCTCTTTTCCCAGTTTCCCCTCTGAAAAAAAGAAAAAATAATAAAATAAAATAAAATAAAATAAAATAAAATAAAATAAAATAAAAAAACCTGTTCCCTCCTCCCATCCCTCTGCTCACCAAACCACCCTCTCCCACTTCCTGGCCCTGGCATTCCCCTACACTGAGGCATAGAACCTTCACAGGACCAAGGGTCTTTCCACCCATTGATGACCAATTAGGTCATGCTCTGCTATACACATGCTGCTGAAGCCATGAGTCCCCCAATGTGTACTCTTTGGTTGGAGTTTTAGTCCCTGGGAGCTCTGAGGGTACTAGTTAGTTCACATTGTTTTGGTGCATTCTTTGTATAGTTCTTTTGTTTCCATTTGGTTGATTTTAGCCCTGTGTTTGATTATTTCCTTCCTTCACTCCTCTTGGGTGAATTTGCTTCTTTTTGTTCTAGAGCTTTCAGATGTGCTGTCAAATTGCTGGTGTATGCTCTCTCCAGTTTCTTTTTGGAGGCACTTAGAGCTATGAGTTTTCCTCTTAGGAGTGCTTTCTTTGTGTCCCATAAGTCTGAGTATGCTGTGGTTTCATTTTCATTAAACTCTAGAAAGTCTTTAATTGCTTTCTTTATTTCTCCCTTGACCAAATTATCATTAGTAGAGTGTTGTTAAGCTTCCACGTGTATGTTGGCTTTCTATTGTTTATGTTGTTAGTGAGGAGCAGCCTTAGTCCATGGTGATCTGACAGAATGCAAGGAATTATTTCAATCTTCTTTTATTTGTTGAGGCCTGATTTGTGACCATTTATATGGTCAATTTTGGAGAAGGTACAATGAGGTGCTGAGAAGAAGGAATATCCTTTTGTTTTAGGATAAAAAGTTCTATAGATATCTGTTAAATCCATCTGTTCCATAACTTCTGTTTGCCTCACTGGGTCTTTGTTTAATTTCTGTTTCCATGATCTGTCCATTAGAGAGAGTGGGGTGTTGAAATCTCCCACTATTATTGTGTGTGGTGCTATGTGTGCTTTGAGCTTTAGTAAAGTTTCTTTTATGAATGTAGATGCCCTTACATTTGGAGCATAAAGGTTCAGAATTGAGAGTTCATCTTGGTAGATCATACCTTTGATGAGTATGAAGTGTCCCTCCTTATCTTTTTTGATCACTTTAGGGTAAAAGTCGATTTTATTCAATATTAGAATGGCTACTCCAGCTTTTTTCTTGGGACCATTTGCTTGGAAAATTGTTTTCCAGGCTTTTATTCTGAGGTAGCGTCTGTCTTTGTCACTGAGGTGAGTTTCCTGTATGCAACAAAATGTTGGGTCCGCTTTGTGTACCCAGTCTGATAGTCTATGTCTTTCTATTGGGGAATTGAGTCAATTGATAGTAATAGATATTAAGGAAAAGTAGTTGTTGCTTCCCATCATTTTTGTTGTTAGAGTTGGAATTCTGTTCATGTGACTATCTTCTTTTAGTTTTGTCGCTTTTTCTAGGATGTAGTTTCCCTCCTTGTGTTGGAGTTTTCCATTTATTATCATTTGAAGAGCTGGATTTGTGGAAAGATATTGTGTAAATTTAGTTTTGTCATGGAATATCTTGTTTTCTCCATCTATGGTAATTGAGAGTTTTGCTGGGTGTAGTAGCCCTGGCTGGCATTTGTGTTCTCTTAGGATCTATATGATTTCAATCCAGGACCTTCTGGCTTTCATAGTCTGGTGTAATTCTGATAGGTCTGCCTTTATATGTTACTTGACCTTTTGCCCTCACCACTTTTAATATTCTTTCTTTGTTTAGTGCATTTAGTGTTTTGACTATTATGTGAAGGGAAGAATTTCTTTTCTGGTCCAGTCTATTTGGGGTTCTGTAGGCTTCTTGTATGTTCATGGGCATCTCTTTCTTTCAGTCAAGGAAGTTTTCTTCTATAATTTTGTTGAAGATGTTTACTGGCCCTTTAAGTTGTGAGTCTTCACTCTCTTCTATACCTATTATCCTTAGGTTTGGTCTTCTCATTATGCCCTGGATTTCCTGGATGTTTTGGTTAGGAGATTTTTTCCACTTTGCATTTTCTTTCACTGTTGTGTCAGTGTTTTCCATGGTATCTTCTGCACCTGAGATTCTCTTTTCTATCTATTGTATTCTGTTGGCAATGCTTGCATCTATGGCTCCTGACTTCTTTCCTAGGCTTTCTATCTCCAGAGTTGTCTCTCTTTGTGATTTCTTAATTGTTTCTACTTCCATTTTTAGGTCTTTGATGGTTTTGTTCAATTCGTTCACCTGTTTGGTTGT
Source organism: Montemys delectorum (assembly GCA_019843815.1). Taxonomy (NCBI): domain Eukaryota; kingdom Metazoa; phylum Chordata; class Mammalia; order Rodentia; family Muridae; genus Montemys; species Montemys delectorum. The sequence continues at coordinate 18,475 of JADRCD010190124.1, forward strand.
GCTTTCCTGTAATTCTTTAAGGGATTTTTGTGTTTCCTCTTTAAGGGCTTCTACTTGTTTACTCGTGTTCTCCTGTAATTCTTTAAGGGATTTTTGTGTTTCCTCTTTAAGGGCTTCTACTTGTTTACTCATGTTCTCCTGTAATTCTTTAAGGGATTTTTGTGTTTCCTCTTTAAGGGCTTGTACCTATTTACCTGTGTTCTCTTGTATATTTTTTAAGGGAGTTGTTTATGTCCTTCTTAAATTCCTCTATCGCCATCTTGAGATATGATTTTAGATCCAAATCTTGCTTTTCTGGTGTTTTGGGGTATCCAGGACTTGCTGTGGTGGGAATACTAGGTTCTGATGAATCCAAGTAGTCTTGGTTTCTGTTGGTAAGATTCTTGCGTTTGTCTTTCGCCATCTGTTGATCTCTAGTGTTAGATGTTCTTGCTGACTCTGGCTGGACCTTGTTTCTCCTGTGAGTCTGTAAGCCTGTGTCAGCACTTCTAGGAGATCAGCTCTCCTCTGGTAAGACCCATGTGCAAAGGGCTGTGGATCCGCCCTCCCTCCTGAGTCCTGGGGTCAGAACACTCCCTGGATCCACTGTCCCTCCTAGTTGTAGGTGGAGGTAGAAAAACCCTGTCCCAGCTGCCCTGCTGCTTTTGTGGCCTGTGCCTCCCAGTTAGTCCCGCCTTAGACAGTCTCTGGAGAGAGAATGGTGATCTCACCTGAGTCCCAGTGTCAGAGCTGGGATTACTGTTTTTAAACTGAAAATTACCATGGTGGTCTTTGGAAAAATCTTCCCAAGGCTAAGGCATTTACTTAGGTAGATACCAAAAGATGTCTGTTCACTCTAGAAAGGGAGCTGACTACAGGGCAAAGAAATAATTCACTGAGTCTAGATTGTTGAACCTGAGAGCTTACTGAGGTCCAAGGGCTGTATCTGTAACTGCCCAAGAAAACCACTCTCCAGCACCCTCTGCACAATACTAGGGCTTGAGCCTTAAGGCTTGTCTGCTTATATAGCCTGTGAATCTTCTGACTCTGTTAGGTCGTTTGCCCTGGTTATATATTGCATCCTCTCGTCTCACTCCAGGAAAGCCTGTTTCAATGCTGAGGAAATGGCTGTGTGACAGACTTACATACTAAGAAGTGAGGAATGTTGAACCCGGAAGGGAAACCTGACATCTGGTGACCTCAACTAGGTCTTTTCATAGTTTGCCCTGAGCTGGGGATGAGTTTTGGGGTTATTGTCAAGGGATATAAAGTTTTGGGGTACTAGAGAAAGTCCTAAAACTGGATTTTATAGATGGGCACACTACTGTGTAAGTTCACTTAAAAATCATAAAATTGTGTACTTTAAACAATCCAGTTTGCAGACTGTGTAAATAATATATTGAGCTGGGTTTTGTTAAAGATATCCGTTAGCAAACAAAACAAAACCTTTAAAAACAATGCTTCATAATTTTGAAAGTAGGACTTTGTATTTTCAACTAAGCTTGATGTTTGGAAATCACAAAAGAAACAGAATCCTACTTAAATACAGAGCATTTCCCCTAGAGGTAGATGACAGGAACAGTAATGACAGCTTAGAGAGCAATAGGTTTCCATGACTCAGCATATGCAATAATGCCCTCACATGCAAATCACTCAATGAATATGTGTGGCTTAAAGGAAAATAGACATTGATAAGGATGTATGTGTAAAGTATGAATTTGAGGGACAAAGAGAGCACAGGTACTAAGATACAGTCAAGATATCTCTTGTAGGATATATGTAAATGTCCATTGTACAGGTCTTTGAATTTGTCTCTGGGTTAAAAATATCGCAGGGGTAAAAATGAAAGGAGAGTGATTAGGCTGATTAGGTTTAGGAGAGCAACCTTTGCAAACACTGTATCAGAAATACTGAGATCTTTTAGCACGGGAAATAAGCTAGGAAATCGGATCCATTGCTTCTTACCAGGAGCATTATGTATAGGAAGTTTCTTAGAGGTGAAGATGCCGAGTCTCCTGTTGTGAGAAACCTTGGAGGTCCTGGATTGGTTTTATGGAGGTTGACATCCTCTATAGAATAGTCTCTGAGAAGACACACTGTTCATTGTTCAGAGATGTGTTTATTGAAAGGAATCCTTCCTGATTGACTTGGAGCAGTGGCTGCTTAATTCCACAGTGACTGAAAAATCAGTCACTAGTTTATTAGTCAGAAAAATCAGTTCCCCAGTTTTTAAGAAAACAAGTGCTTGATATAGACCCACAAAAATATTTTTTGAATGTGTAAACGAATTCTTTAAAAGCCCCATTGTTTGTTCTCATTATGACCATCATCTTTGTTTAAAACTGAAGAACATGGCTTTGAAGTTCTAGCATCTTAGGCTGGAGTGTATTTGGAATCATTTTACCAAAGGCTTTAAGCCATCTGGAGTCTTTTCCTCTGGTTATTGTTCCTGAATTGATGTGCAGCGTTGTGTAATTAACACGGCTTAGGAAATAATCTTGTAATGGCAAGTACATTGGTGATCACATTTCTTTCTTGGAAAACGTCTCAGAGCATCTGATAGGGTAACTTACATTTCGTAGACAGTAATACTGGGATATTTCCAAATTCATTTAATTGAAGAATAAATTGTTTTCAGAAAAATCAAGGAAGTATTACAAGGATACTTGTCATCTGTGTACATTCATATGATTAAGTAAAGGTCTGATAGTGCATCCTTCTCTCTGTGTAATCATCTAAATCATGTACTACTTTTTCTTGATTTTCCCGTAGTAGCTGCTAATTTTCATGATTGTCTCTGATACCTGGTTCATATATAGTTGCATTTTTGCAGGATATTTTGCTTGTAATTTGCAGTCCTCTAGCCTGAATTTGGTAGGCACCCATTCTGTCAATGAACTGTACTAGCAACCCTACAGATTGTTTAGATAATATTGATTTTGTTGTAGTTGCATGGTGTCTGTCTTAGTTAAGGTTTCCATTGCCGTGAAGAGACACCATGACCAAGACAACTTGTATAAAGGAAAAAAATTTAATTGGGGCTGACTTACAATATCAGAGGTGGAGTCCACTATCATTATGGTGGGAAGCATGGCAGCCTGCAGGCAGACATAATGCTGGAAGAGCTGAGGGTTCTCCAACTTGATCTGCAGGCAGCAAGGCACTGTGTGTGTGTGTGTGTGTGTGTGTGTGTGTGTGTGTGTGTGTGTGTATATATATATATATATATATATATATATATATCTCCATCCTCTTCTGAATATAGCTTGAGCATTTAAGACCTCAAAGCCTTACCTCCACACTGACACACTTCCTCTAACAAAGCCACTCCTTCTCCAGTAATGCCACACTTCCTAATATTGACCCTTCCATGGCCAAGCATTCAAATACATGAATCTATGGGGACCATACCTATTTATTTTTAAACCACCATAGCATGTATTACTAATATATATGAGAACATTTGAGTTTATGAGAATATATGAGAACATTTGACCCATGACTTGTTATAAACAAGAGATGAATCTTAACATGTCAAGCAAGCAAGAGAAACATTTATTACAAGGAAATATTTTGTCTTAGATTTTTGGTTTGATAGATTGGCTTAATCATTGCCTTGACTATCAAAAATATTTTATTAATCAAGTTTATATCTTCCTCTGAAAAAAAGATAAAATTATGAAGCCTAGAAACATCAAAATTGAAGAGTGAAATAGTGACTCTAATTGCCTTAAATGACTGACCAAGTCTAGACTTCCCCTTCTACCCTGTGGACAGTGGGCATTCAGTCTCATGTCTGTCAGAAGATGCTGGGTGAATCATGTGGTGCTTGTGCTTTGCATCCTCTGTCCAGTGCCAGATTGATGGGCTAGGTTGCATGCTAGGACTGTTGCTTGTTTATTCATTCTCATTCCATTTGGGAGGAATTTTGGGTAGGAAGTGACATGCAACCTATAAGAATATAGTCAACTGAGGGCCTAGAAGGTAAGAAGGAAACATGGTGAAGGAGACAGAACGTCATCTAAAGCAAAGCCTTCATTAAGCCAAGCAGTTGTTACATAGGGTCTATTACAAAGTAATATATTACCTGACATAGGGTAATGTCCCAAAGGATCAGAGCTATGGGGGAAAAAAAAAGACTCCAGATTACAAAAACTTGTTAAACATAGCATCAGCATAAGGCAGGGCACTGAGTGCATTAACATATATAGCCAGGGTAACTACTGAAAGCAACTCAGCATCCTGGGATACACATTTCCACCCCAGACCTTCTGGGTCTCATCTCTGAGACTTGGTTCTTGGCTACATCAGGAGCAGATCTACTCATGTACCTGGAGTTCTTTGGTCACTGGCTCAGCTGTCTGCCAGAAAACTATCAAAATGCTTTAGCACTCTACTATCTTTTCTTTATAGCTTATCAATTCCAGGGTATTCAGCTCTCCTTTCTTTGTAATTCGGGTGTGAAAATTTAGAAACAAATATTTAAATGAGATGAGTGATCTCCTATGTAGCCCAGGCTGCCCTTTTACTTGCATTTGTATAGTAGTCTTTGTTCTAAGATTATAGGTATGTCCTAGAGCATGAACCATATAGTTAATACTTAATTATTGTTTAATGATTTTGGTGTGTGTAGGTCTTATTCTGTGGTTTTCTGTCCTGCTATCTCACTCATGATAATTTACTTTGTAGTATATATAATAATGTTCCTTGATATATTATTCATGGGAATAGTATCAATAGTATGATTAAACATGCTCTTAAAGGGATGATACCAGGTACCTGAGAGTAGTATAATACAAATCAAAATAGATGAATTTTTGGCTCTACTCATTATCTTTCTGTCTAGAGAGAGAGAGCAAATGTTCTGCCATCATAAGGTAAAATTTGTTGCTAACAACTTCTGGCAGTCTTATCATTCTTTTCTTCTTCTTGTTGTTGTTTTGTTTGTGTGTTGTGTTTTTATTGTTTTGTTTGAGACAAGTTTTCTGTGTATAGCCCAGACTGACATTGACTTCAGTCTCTAGCCCATACTGGCCTTGAAATTGAGTGATCCCTCTGCTTCTACTTTTTGAGTGCTGGGATTACAGCCTTGTACTGCCGTGTATGTGTTACCATGTACAGCCTTGTCCACCGAGTACTGATGAATTGTTATGGAAGATTCTCTTCTTTGATCTTTCCTGTGGTAGGACTTGGCGGGTAAGGGGCATTGGATGGATGAATAGTTTCTTAATTCTCATGATAAGTATCAGGACTATTGGGACTGGTTTCTCACCTTTATTTTGGTTTTTCAAATATATTTCCTGCCTTTTATGGGATCTGTGCATTCTTTCCTATACCTGAAATCTATGCTCATTTACTCCAGGTTGCAGGTTTTTGTGAGTTAAGTATATGCCTTAAATACAAACCTAGAGGTCACTGTTCTGTCCTCAAATGGAAGTCATTCTTTTCATCTATCGTTCTTGAATAGTCTTCTCTTCTGTTAACATGCTTTAAGTAAGACTTCAGTTCATTATGCATTTTCAGGGTTCTCTAAGAGGGTGAGATTCTGCTTCTCTAATACACAGATGCTCTAAACAAAAACTATAAACTATTCTTTATACTCTGCTTGTATGTAGTTGGGGATCATAAACGATACCACTTTCATATTTAAGTAATTTTCCATGTTCTTGCATTACATACTCATATCTTATGTTACTGTTGCTCTGCTCTTATATTTGGTTGTAGATTTGGGGGGTTTTTTGTTTGTTTTTGTTTTGTTTTGTTTTTTAAATGGGGGTGGGATTAAGCTATCTCAGACTCTGCATGCTCAATCTCCCTGGACATATTCTTTTTTAAAGATTTATTTTATTTATTTTACGTGTATGAGTACACTGTAGCTGTACAGATGGCAGTGAGCCATCATGTGTGTGGCTGCTGGGAATTGAACTCAGGACTTCTGCCGGCCCTGCTCGCTCCAGCCGTGCTTGCTCAGGCGTAATTCACTGTAGCTGTCTTCAGACACACCAGAAGAGGGTGTCAGATCTCATCACGGGTAGTTGTGAGCCACCGTGTGGTTGCTGGAATTTGAACTCAGGACCTTCGGAAGAGCAGTCAGTGCTCTTACCCACTGAGCCATCTCGCCAGCCCTGTAGATTTGTTACATAGATATTTAATGCTCATATTAGTATTTTCCCTTTTTATCCAATATTTTTTCCAATATTTTTTATCATTTTTTAAATATTAAGTGTATGCATGTTTATCTATTGTGGGTATCAACCCAAGAGTGCAGATGCCATCAGAGGCTGCAGGTGTTAGAGCCCCTGGAGCTGAAGTAATGACAGTGAGCCACTGGAGGAAAATTGTGAGCTTCGCACTGTGTGTATTGAGAAGTGAAATTGTATGTTGCATTTTGACAGACTATATCACCTTTTAACATACTCTATAAACAAGGACTGCAGGTAATAATATGCTTTCTTGGTAAGTTACACTTTATAAACAAGGTATTTATTTTCTTAGTGTAGAAGTAAGTGTACACTGTTGTATTGCTTGAGAGAGCAATTTATTGTCTCTTTTATATAGCTGATCCTTACAAGGAGAAGTATATATTAATTGTTTGCTGTCCCTGGTCTGTATCCTTAAGAGTGGTGTGTTTTATTTTTCCTGCAGGTTTTCTTTAGGTGATGCTAGGAGGCCTCTCCATGAAACTGCAGTTTTGGTAGAAGATGTGGTTCATACACAACTAATTAACCTGGTAAGGTCATACAGACCCATCCCTATTTGGTATCTCTTTTTTTATTCTGCTTCTGTTGTTCCAATCCAACACATTAAAAAACAAAACTTTAATTAACAGCAAAATTTTTGGCACTATTGAGATATGACATAAATATAATTACTCTGGTTTAAATGCATAACCTGACTCACTCTAACAGTGGGATGTTGCCATAATGACAGGACTTGTAACAGTTGTATCCATTTCACCAGAGGTTTCTTAGAATTCACTTGATTGTAACGAAAATGTCTACAACTGGTATAGAGTTCTCAGATGTTGTTCTGCTCTCTCTAATGTCAATATCTCATATGACAGTTATGAAAATGTCTACAACTGGTATAGAGTTCTCAGATGTTGTTCTGCTCTCTCTAATGTCAATATCTCATATGACAGTTATGAAAACCTGTAAATAATCCTGTCACAATTCCTTCACAGCCTTCCTTGCCACTAATCCCAGTTTCTTTTCAGAAGTACAGTCAAGGCTACCACACTGGCTGGTAGACTATGGCCTTGTCGTGGCTGTCTCTTTCTGTCTCGGCTGAGCCTTTAGTACCTCCTAACTGTTCATGATCTGAACATTTTCAAGAAGTAGAGTATTCTTCTGTTCTATTGGTCTGCTCTTACATTAGAGTGTGGTCACACATTGTGAACAAGACTGTTGGGGAAGTGATGGGATCCAGTCACTGTGGAGTGTCCAGGGTATCCTCTTTTGTTACTGAGACTTCTTACTGTGCTATTTCTTGGATCACCCTGTGGAGGTGCTATATGCTGAGTTATTGCATTGTGTAGGTGTACTTGTTTGCTTGGTGGACTTTTTGCATGCTTAGTGCCTATAGTAGTACTGAGCTATACTCCAAGCCCACATTAGTATTATCTTAAATATTTAGGTTAGGTTAGTAAAATACATTGGGACATACAGTTTTATAGCTATGTAATATTTTCTCTTCCTAAGTATATTTCAACTATGAACTTTATAGCTCATCAGGAGATTTTATAAAATTATTACTCTAGTGTTTGCACAGGAGTGACTTTTCCAGTCTTTTCTATTTATTGTTCAGTATTCTTAACAGAAAAGCTGTCTTCCTCTCCATGTTTGTTATTTCCCAGGTGCCATTACCCAGAGTTCTCCTTGTTCTTATTACTCAGGCTTACTCAGGCTATTTACATGCTGACCAGGGGTTGCACATCCATTCTCAGTTAACTCATGCCCCAAATACATTCTGACCCCAGCACTTCATCAGTGCCATATGGTACAAAGATACCCTTACAGTGTGTTCATTTTATCAGTTTTTCAAGTTTACTATCAGAGATTTTTTTTTGGCTTGAAATACTTTTACTTTACCATATAATCTTTATTAATCTTGAATTTTGAATCACAAATTCCAGTTTATATAATAAGTTTAAAGAATAATTCACTTATATTGCCTCTAGTATTTTTTTAACAATTTTGATTTTTCTTATATATCCTTAGTTCATTTAATCCATTTTTTGATATGTAGAACCAATTTTGTCTTTTCCTGAATAGCTACCCAGTTTTATTGTCAACATTCATTAAAAGCCTGCCTTTCCTCCACTGACTTAAACTGCCTTCTTTATCAGCACAGTTTTATGGTGCGTGCGTGTGTGTGTGTGTGTGTGTGTGTGTGTGTGTGTGTGTGTGTGTCTGTGTAAGGAGATGTAGTTCTAGTTTGTATTCCTTACTAGTCTATCTGTCTTTGTACTTGGGTGACTTTGGCTTATTCTGTGTGTCTTACGCTGTATTCTAGAGATTTTAGGCTATGCTACCCTCTTCCTTTTCTAGTGTATATGTGTCGGTGTGGTGTAGTAATTTCCTTTTATCTATATTTTCCCTTTGCAAGGTTCTAGTTACCTGTAGCTGATTATAGTCTGAAAATATTTAATGGAGAATTCCAGAAGTGAACAATTAAAAAGTTTTTAATTACAATCGATTGCAAGTCTTGTGGTGAAAATCCTCATCACCTTACCCAGGAGGTAAATTACCTTTGTCCCAATACCTATGCTGTATGTACCCACCTGCCCATTAGCCACCTAGCCTCCTCCATAGTTATCAGACTGATTGGTGTTCTCTAGGTTCTGGTGTTCAAGAGATGTTACATTTAGAAAACCTTCTACAAATCCCCTTGTGATGTTAGATGCAGAGTAGCCCAAATACAAGGGGTAACTGTTTGCTTATTTTTAATGAAAATATTGTTAACCACACACTAATGAACATTTGATCTTTGGCAAAGAAGCCAAAAATATACAATGAAAAAAGAAAGCATCTTCAGTAAATGGTGCTGGTCGGGGCTAGCGAGATGGCTCAGCGGGTAAGAGCACTGACTGCTCTTCCAAAGGTCATAAGTTCGGATCCCAGCAACCACATGGTGGCTCACAACCACGTAATGAGATGTGACACCCTCTTCTGGTGCGTCTGAAGACAGCTACAGTGTATTAGGCCAGAGCGAGCGGGGCCGTCCTGAGTTCAGTTCCCAGCAGCCACATGATGGCTCATGGCCATCTGTACAGCTACAGTGTACTCATACACATAAAATAAATAAATAAATCTTTTTAAAAAATGGTGCTGGTCTAACTGGCAGTCTGTATGTAGAAAAATGAAAATAGATCCATATTTGTCACCTTGTGCAAAGCTCAACTCCAGTTGGATTAAGGACCTTAACATTAAACCAGATATACTGAATCTAGAAGAGAAAGTTGGAAAGAGCCTCAAACTCATTGGCACAGGGGGAAACTTCCTAAACAGAACTCCAATGGCTCAGGCTCTAAGATCAAGAATTGATAAGTGGAACCTCATGAAACTGGAAAGCTTTTGTAAGGCAAAGGACATAGCCCGTAGGATAAATCCACAACCTACAGATTGGGGAAAAGTCTTCACTAACCCCACGTCTGATAGAGGGCTGATATCCAAATTGTAAAGAACTCAAGAAGCTAACCACCAAGAAACTGAACAACTCAATAAAAAATTAAAAACTGGGGTATAGAACTATACAGAGAATTCACAACAGAGGAATCTTGAATGGCTGAGAAGCACCTAAAGAAGTGTTCAAAGTCCTAAGCGATCAGGGAAATGCAAATCAAAGGAACCTGTGATTCAACCTTACACTAATCAGAATAGCTAAGATCAAAAACTCAGATAACAGCACATGTTGGCTAGGATGTGGAGAAAGAGGAACACTCTTCCATTGCTAGTGGGATTGCAAACTGGTACAACCACTCCGGAAATCAATCTGGAGGTTCGTCAGGAAATTGAAAATAGGTCTACTCTAAGACCCAGATATACTACTCTTGGGCGTATACCCAAAAGGTGTCCCACCATGCGTCAGGGCATGTGTTCATAGCAGCCTTATTTGTGATTTTAATGTTCTTAAACCTCCAACAACCTCAATTCCTCTGAAGCAGTGATTCAATGTCACATGTCAGGTTGGGTGAGGGTGCTTTATAGACCACACAAAAATACAGATTCCTGCTCTGTATTTCCAGTAGATTCTTTTGTGGGAAGCCATAGCTAGGATCTAGAGTTGCTATTATAATATGCCTTGGAGATCTTTGACATCTCAGTAGTACAAATCTCAGCTTTGTAAGTGTCAGTTTAGAATACTGACTGGGTTATAAATAGGACTAGACTATCAAATTGCCAGCTCATTTTAAACCCAAAGCATTAAAGACATGACTGTCAATTAGATGAACAAAATATAGTTTTATGTAAAAATATTAATAATATAAAATTTGACTCTCTTGTTAAAGAACTGATTGTTTACTTTATTCATCAATATATCTGAATACTTTTCTCTCTCAAAAAAGACCACCTTAAGATAGCATAAAAACTTTCAGTACTGCTTAAAGAGTGTAAATAGCCACATGTGTTAGTGTATATTTAAATGCTCACTGGACATCAGATGCAGTGATTCCAGTTTTGTATTAAAAGAATGTCATTAGATTAATTTACATAAATATTCATGTTATAAGGTTTACGTTGTAGAAATTATTTAATACCAACCTGGGGTTTCTACCCCACCTTTGACCATTTAGTTCTTGGATTAAAAATGACACCCAACTTTTATACTTACAATAAGCCTTGAACAGCACAAGAGCTGGGCAAAAACCTACCCTATGCGCAAGGGTATCAGAGGCCACTTTCCTACCTATAGTCCTGAGTTATTATTATTGCTATGTTTTATCTGGGCCGCTCTTACTCCAATTGGCCAGTCCTCAGGACCACGTGTTTTGACTCCTAACCACATGGTGGCTTTTCTTCTCTCCTCTTGTACCTTCTTCTCCTCCTTCGTTTCTCCTCAGACCCCAAGCCCTGGAAACCTAAACCCCACCTATGTCTCTTTTGCCCAGCTATTGGCTGTTGTCATCTTTATTTACCAGTCAGAAATATTGTGGTAGCAAGGTCAAAAATCTACTTACAGACTCCAGGCTTGTCATTCCAATGCACAGTAAAAGACAAAAGCTCAACAGTCTATGGACACATTCTCTTCATTTTAAAGACATGGAGAAATAATAGAAATTATGAAGATTATATAAATTAGTCAACAAATTTAATCTTGCATAATAATATACCAGTCAGAATAATTATTCCTTTATTTCAGGGCTTGACATGTGTGGCCGAAATGTTCATCTTGAAAGGTTAATGCTAACTCCCAAGACCTAGCACTTGCTTCATTCTGAATTCTTTTTAGCTCATCTCCTATCTGTTTATGGTATTACCTAACCGGCAAGGGAAAGAGCCTGAGATTGATGTTTGTCGTAAGTTGTCCCATCCCTTTTGTTTTGTGTTTTTTTTTTTTTAATAGTCAGTTAAGTGTGCTCTTTTTAACCATTGAATATTTTGTTTTCACTGTTCTTTTGTGGACTGTTAATTATTAGTTGTTCAGGATAGTGCCTTCAAGTAAGAAAACTGTATTTTCAATATGGTAGGTAGAAAAGAATTGGATTCTACCTTTACTATATAACCTCTCAACCAGATTATTGTTGGAAATTGGCATGTTTCTGGTTCTAATGATGGCAGATTAAGGTAACCAGCATGTGGCTCCATAACAGTTCATCCGAGAAAAACTTTACAATAATACTCATTCTAATTATGTATGTGTGGGTGGAATGGGGGTGGAGCCAGCATGTCTCCAGTAGGAGGTAAAGGCAGGTGGACTACATGTTCCAAGCTTGGGATACATAGTGAAGCCATGTTTGAAAGTAGGACGCTCAACTAATACAGAAGTAGACGCTCACAGCCATCCATTGGACTAAGCACAGGATCCTCAATGAAGGAGCTAGAGAAAGGACCCAAGGAGCTGAAGGGTTTGCAGCCCCTTAGCACAAACAACAATATGAACTAACCAGTACCCTCAGAGCTCCCAGGGACTAAACCACCAACCAAAGAGTACACATGGTGGAACTCATGGCTCCAACTGCATATGTAGCAGAAGTTGGCCTAGTCAGTCATCAGTGAGAGGAGAGGCCCTTGGTCCTGTGAAGGTTCTATGCCCCAGTGTAGGGGAATGCCAGGGCTAGGAAGTGGGAGAAGATGGGTTGGTGAGCAGGGGGAGAGGGGAGGGAACAGGGTTTTTTTTTTTCCTTTTTTTTTTTTTTTTTTTTTTTTGGAGGGGAAACTAGGAGAGGAGATATCATTCAAAATGTAAATAAAAAAATACTTAATAAAAATTAAAAAAAAATACAACAAAAGTAGGGCAAAGGAAGGGAGTGAGGGAGGGAAAGAAGGAAGCCAGGAAGGCAAATGGAAACACGAGCATGCTGGCAGGTAATCTAGTTATAAACTTAGTTTTCCTCCTAAATTTGTTTGGTTTCCCCCGCTTTTTGACATACATTTCCCATGTAATATTTGCCCTCTAACCCCCAATTCCTATTCACTACTTTAATAAGACGCCATCCATTCCAAGTTAGTCCCTTCTCTCTGTTCAGTTTTGTAGTTATGAATGGCTTAGGCCTCACTGATTGCTTTTGATCATTTCTACATATAGGCTATAAAATATGTTAACTAATGAAAACTGGAAGGTTAAAATCTGAAAAGCAGTTGATCTTTTTCCTTCTGGAACAGATTAGAATAGCACAGTCATAGAACTTTCCCATGTATCATATATTTGGCACTAAAGACCAAAATCACGGCCTTGAATCAGGAGTCCAGCACTCACACTCTTCCATTGCTTTAGGCCCATAGTCTTAAGAGTAGCATTTTTACATTGACTCATACCTGAGAAATCATAGTTTGCACAAATTGAAATTATCATTTTATAGGTTATGATGATTGAATAGTGGCTATTTCATATGCCTAAAGAATTCAGCTTAGGACTCAATAGGGATATAAAACAGCGCAGGCACCACAGTCCTTGCCAAGTCACACTGAATAGCGAAGGTGATATAAGGTCCCTTCTGTTTGGCAACTAGGAATAAGAAATGGTTGCTCTGGTCATTAAAAACAAGCCTCTTACTGGTGGTTTAGATAAAAGACGGGTCAAAAATACCCAAGGAATTCAAAAATTTACCAGAAAGACATAAAACTCATTCAGTCTTAAGCTTCCTTCCCCCTCATTCTCCAGGTTGATCCCTCCTTACTTCCAATAAAGATTTTACTAATTGTGTGTGATTTGTATTATTTTATTGCAAGTATTCCTTCAAGTTCAAGTCCAATGTGATTTTTAATGGCTGTATAGGTATTTTGTGTCTCTAATGCCCAGGTTAATTATGAGATTAATCTATTCATTAACTGTTTTTCTCACTGCTGTGACAAAATGCCTGTCACAAACTGCTCAGAAGAGGAGGATTTAGTGGGTTCACAATTTCGAATGTTAGCATAAGCCTGGAGGATGGGGTGGAAAGACATTTACTGTCCTTTCCACTGTTCTTAACATTTCCTTTTATTTTATTTCATTTATATATTCTACTACTATTCAATTCACTTTGTAAAATCTTACTTCAGTGTCAGAGTTGCAGATTACAAGTGGTCTCTAGCTGCATTCCTGCTGGCGGCTCATGGTGCTCAGCTTGTAGCTTAGGCCTTGCTCATACATTGACTGCCTTTTCTTGCAGGCTGCTTCCTTTTGGGTCCTCTCTGACTTTTGTCCTGGTTTGCTTGAGTCCTACCCTGACACATGGTATAGACTATTGCAGTACTGGATTTGCGGTACTCTTTGGTGTTCTCTGCCCTTAAAGTCTCATTTCTGACAAATTTCTTCTGTGTGTTTAGCATGTTTATTAGGCTTTGGGTAAACTCAGACTAACTTGAGGGATGCCTGTCTTCTATAAAATGTGCGCTCCCCAGATGGAGCTGCATCACTTAGTGGAGATGGGCAGAGATTTGTGCGAATTGACATTGTGACTGAACTGATACCATACTGTTGGAGTCATCCGTTAGAATTATAGTCAGAGTTTTCTTATGGCTACATAACTGCTTTCATTTTTGCATTTAAAGTTAAAATTAAAAATTTCTCCTTGTTTTACACATAAAATACAATTCTTTAACATGGCATTTTAAAATCATACTGTATTTTCACTATATGAATCTATAATCAAATAGTAAGTTTAATTGAGAGTTTCCATATGTAATCTTATTTTCAGGATTAATATTAATAATAACCTTAATTATTAACATTTTCAGTGTTAATATTAATAATAACCTTAACGTAAAGAAAAGCTTTGAATAAGCTTCAAAGTGTACAGCAGAGTGACTGTTCCTCACCCACTGGGATTAACATGTGCCTTCTCCTTGCCTTTCTCCCTCCTGGCTCTGTGTAATTCCCTTTGTTCTTTCTTCTAGTCTTTATTAACGTCAAAAACATTTTCCAAGGCCTGTCTTCTCATTGAACAAATTCTGTCATGCCTTCTGCAAGCAGACACGCTCCCGTTAAGGCACTCTGTTCCCTGTACTCTCTTTACCTCTGAACTGACAGATTGCTTCCAAGCTTCTAGATCCTTTCCACAGGCTTTGGAAGTCTCTTAGTTATTGATAATTCTTATTGTCTTTTCCCAGTGCTGATATTTTTCTTGTTAACATGGGAGTTATAAAGAAAAGAGGTATATAAAGACCATTAAAACAATTTCACCCTGTCTGCTAAAGATTTTCTTATATTAAATTGTGTATGGGTGTACACACAGACATACGCATACACACATATTTTGCACATTTTTAAATAACCTATATATATGTAGGCTGACAACATAAAACATTTTAGCCTTAGTTTACCTTTTTGTTATGTAACTATAATTATAAGCTTTTGTTTCTCAGATCCCAATATTTTATACTTATGCAGCATACTGATTCTTTAAGGTATGTATTTTTATCCACTTAGACTATGAAGAGAATTTACATCCTTCATTATTTTTTATTACGATTTTTATTATAGTGCATTATGGTAGGTACTAATTTTTTATACTGATGGCTTTAAATTTTTCTCGTCATTTTTACATCTGTAGATGAATTTATAAATCACATTCTCTGTTTCATAAAAAGCTACTTATCCTTGGAGCCTTTTCTGGACTAAAACATAGTTAAATTCCAATTGCTCTGTGTGTCTGTGTGTGTGTGTGTGTGTGTGTGTGTTCGTTCGTGTATGTGTGTGTTCATAGCCTGACATACATATATATGTATGTGTGTGTGTGTGTGTGTGTGTATGTATATATATATATATATATATATATATATATATATGTATATATGCCATAGACTATCATTCAAAATGTATGTGGGCAAAAGCTTTACTAGGAACACTATTAGTACGTTTTAAGTCTAGAGATCTTTCTAATAAAAACTGCTTTAAGGGAATCCCCTGTACTCAGAAAACAACTTTAGTAGAACTTTTCTTTGTGAAGCCAGTACTAACGTAAGCAATACTGCAGGATTCTAAACAAGCCTACAGTATTTCACATGTCCTTTTAATATTCACATATATACCTCCTGTCCAAGATATTAAGTCACCTCGGTGTAGGTGACTATGGGTGTATAGCTGATTTATATAATATATAATAAGGATATATATGTATATGTATATATACACATACACATATGTGTGTATATATATATGTATATATACATATATATAGGGGTGTGGAGTATACATGGTATATGCAATTTGAAATTCAAAAAATATTATCCATATTAAAATAGCATAGATTTATTTCACATTTTCAATCTCAATTGAAAAATTTTTCTTTAATATGTCAATTAGTAAAAGCTCAGCCAAAAAGTAATCATCCTGAGAATGTTTAAAGAACAGTTTTGAAGATAATGTTTGTTGGTATCAGGATACCAATAATGTTTATTAGTAGCATGTTGCTAATAATGTAGTTTTATTCCTCCTGGGAAATAAGTACTGAGTGTTGGAATGAGTACTTCACAAACTGTGCTTAGTACTCGAAGTACATTTAGTTTGCAGTTTTTCTGTTCTTCCTTTGTGAACCCTTAGTAAGGAGCACAGTGAACAGCCTATGGTAACTAGTTTCTAAGAAACAGCATGAAGTCACACAGGACCTGTAATTGCTAAACCACCGTTAACAAAGTAAGGGTTACCTAACTGGTTTGTAAATAAAATATATACAGTATATGCTGGCAAATACATGTTGAAAGATTGAAAGGTTCTTGACTCCCAACC
The DNA here is from genome assembly GCA_019843815.1 of Montemys delectorum. Taxonomy (NCBI): domain Eukaryota; kingdom Metazoa; phylum Chordata; class Mammalia; order Rodentia; family Muridae; genus Montemys; species Montemys delectorum. The sequence continues at coordinate 34,825 of JADRCD010190124.1, forward strand.
CCGCTACTTGGATTGGACAGTGCATTGCACATAACTGAAGGTAACATCATTTTGTGTACCCTACACCGAGGTGACTAAATATCTTGGACAGGAGGTATATATATGAATATTAAAAGGACATGTGAAATACTGTAGACTTGTTTAGAATCCTGCAGTATTGCTTTCGTTGGTACTGGCTTCACAAGGAAAAGCCCTAGTAAAGTCGTTTTCTTTGAGTACAGGGGATTCCCTTAAAGCAGTTTTTATTAGAAAGTCTCTAGACTTAAAACGTACTAATAATGTTCCTAGTAAAGCTTTTGCCCACATACATTTTGAATGACCATCTATGGCTTAATGGTTTTTATGTGAGAGACTCAGCTCTGTTTTTCTTCTGTCATATTGCTTGCTTCTTCACATGAGCATTTGATGTTGTTGCTAAGAACAAGCTTGTTATGGTATATTGTATCTATTGGGTACTCATTTTTTCTATTGAAAAACTTAGACAATATTATTTTACTAAATAGCTGCCGTATGTAGTCAGAGCCAGCAATGCTCTGTTTTTAAAAGTCTTTCTAGTCAAAAATGAAAACAATCTATACTTTTTTGTTTTAACATACCTGATTTCTTTTTTTGTCCTAATTAGGAAATCAAAGTTTTATGTATCATTAGAACTCATTTATTTATCCCAGTTTCCAAAATCTGAATCATAATTAGTAAATTATCCTTTTATTTATTCTTGAGTTCCAACCCAAACTCTTTTCTTGTTTCATCTGAGTCTTGATGTTCTCAAAAGAAGCTGCTTAGTCACTGTAGCAACTAAGTTCATGTTGGGATGTCAGAATTGCTTTGAATGGTGCTGTAGGAGTTGATGCTTATTTTTAAATGTCAGATAGATTGTGTAGGCTTTATATTTCATGCCAAGAGCCGGGCAGTGGTGGCTCATGCTTCTAATCCCAGCACTTGGGAGGCAGAGGCAAGCAGATTTTGAGTTCAAGGCCAGCCTGGTCTACAGAGTGAGTTCCAGGACAGCCAGGGCTACAAAGAGAAACCCTGTCTGAAAACAAAACAAAACAAAACAAAACAAAACAAAACAAAACAAAACAAAACAAAAAAATATTTCATGCCAAGAAATGAGATCTGTTCATCCATATGAAGGCAGCACTGCTGAAGCCCAAGCTTGTATTTGGAGCACAAGTCTAAGTGTACACTGGAGATGGCAGTGAGGGAGAAGTGGGACCAGATTTTCAAGGTCATTCCCCTTCAAGCCCTGTGACTTTATAGAGAGCTGGAGGCAACCACAAGTTCAGAATGGCATAGGGAGAAAACCAAACAAACTTGGCTCCTTGTATAGATAGTGAAAATCTCAATGGCATTCCCAGAGAAGTATATAAGGGGGATATTACAGAATTCAGGCTGAAAGTGTTTGTCTTCCTGGGATAGCAATTGACTCTGAATGAAAGGTTCAGGAGTAGGGAGCACCACAAAACCAAACCCATGTGAAATGGCAGGATGTAAGGGTGGCATTGCTAGAGATGAGGACCAGCAAGGCACAAGGCACGTGGCCTGTCAGGCAGAGAGAGGCAGCTACCTGGAGTCCAAGGCCTGGAAAAACAGGTGATAGGGAGAGATCACATCTTTAGAAATGTGAGTTTGCAGCTAAAGGGACTGAGGGAAAAAGGTCTTGGAACACTGAAGGGTGGCATCCTTGGGGTGTTCTGTCTGTCTGAGAAGGGATATGGGTACAAGAGAATAAAGCTGCAACATCACCTGAAAGATGAGAAATCCAGGAAGGGAACATCAAGGTCTGATAGCGAGTGAGATTGAAATTCAGCTTTATCAGAATGCTACAAAGCTGTTAATGGTTTAAATCTTCCTTTGTATCTGTAGTAGTGAATTATCCTTTTCATAACAACAAAGGGTTGATGAGGTAGCCCAAGAGGTGAGGAAGGTGTCCACTGCCAAGCCTCAGCACCTGAGTTTGAACCTGAGGACCCACATGATGGATGGAGAGAACAAACTTCCTCAAATTGTTTTCATCCTGACCCCTGCCACATCTTACACACAAACACACACATGCACACACACACAGACACACACACACACACACAGACACATACACACAGAGAGACACACACATAGACACACACACAGAGAGACACACACACAGACACACAGACACACATATACACACACAGACACAGACACACACACACACACAGACACACACACACACACACACACACACACTCCTGTCTTAAGGCAAGCTGGTCTTGTGAAGCTTTTTGTGATAACTATGTCCAATTTTCGGAGGAACTGCCACACTGATTTCCAGAGTGGTTGTACCAGTTTGCAATCCCACCAGCAATGAAGGAGTGTTCCTATTTCTCCGCAACCTCTCCAGCATCTGCTGTCACCTGAGCCTTTTATCCTAGCCAATCTGACTGGTGTGAGGTGGAATCTCAGAGTTGTTTTGATTTGCATTTCCCTGATGACTAAGGATGTTGAACATTTCTTTAGGTGTTTCTCAGCCATTTGGTGTTCATCTGTAGAGAATTCTTTGTTTAGCTCTATGCCCCATTTTTT